>JAMKCH010031440.1:0-16511 GCA_023653785.1 Ophioderma brevispina | reverse complement strand
ACATCATCCTTGCATCATCAATTTAGAGAAAAATATAGGAACAAGTTGTTTGAATTCTGAATCATTTACAGCCAAACCTAAAACACTACAAAAATGTCACACGTTTAAAATGTGCCCCTATTTGGTTGAACCATTGCTGGGGCAACGAAGCATGTTTAAGCAAGGTTACATCATTTTCTTATACGGCTAACTATCACCATTGTTACTAACTTATAACGCATTCTTGCTTCCCGTCTTATAACATGACTAAAACTATAGGTTGTATGCACAAACTCATTAAGTGTGTTTACAACAAACTAAATAAATATGCGATCTGCTTAGCAGCAATTAACTTAGAAGATTTGCTCGTTGTGGCGCATTATATGCTATTTATAATTGTGACGTATGATGCTATTTCTTCGGGGGGGGGGGCAAATTCCTTGAACCTTGGTAATGTTTCCATATCCCCATCCCGCTGCCACTGCATCTCAAAATTATTACGAATAATAATTGCACCCCACCCAATCTGAGTAATCCGTATAGATTCAAATTTTGTTACAGCAAAGTAACTGGCAACAATAAGAAAATCGTTAAAATGCGTTAAAATATCAATTAGGATACATACATACATACATACATACATACATATGCAAACATACATAAATACATACATACATAATACATCATACATACCAATGTGTTTTTATACGCGCCATTCCAAAAGGACCCACAGCGCATAAGATAAAACAAACAATGAAAATAACAATGCAAAGAATGTATGCAGGCAAAATAGCATGATTGAGATAAAAAATGAAAAATGTTAGAAAAGCACTAGGTGAAATGACTACATTTGAGCAAACAGTGTGTGTAACTGATTTTTTAAAAAGACTGGGAGTGATGCGGCAGTTCGTATAGAAACGGGCAGCTTGATTTCCAAATTTTAGGGGGTGGATCGAAAAGCGAAGGATTTGTCGCTGCCAGAGGGTATAGTCTGGATTGAATTTTGGGAACAATGAGTCTGTAGGGTCAGTGGCTGAGCGAATCACTGTCGCAATTGGTTTATACGCTCCGGCAAGTTGTCAAAAACCTGGAGAGAACCTATGCGGCATTTATACACATAGAGCAGAAGTTTAAAGATGATACGTTGCTTAATGGTAGCAAGTGGAAGCTGTTGCAAGAGTGGAGAGGCACGATCCATCTTATTAGCGAGGAAGATAATTTTTGCAGCCCAATTTAGAAGGCGTTGAAAGCAGTACAGTTCAGATGTATTTGCACCTCATGATTAACACATTACATAGTCCAGCCTATCTCAGTTGCAACGAATGACAGAATTGCACGTTGCAAAATCAAGAAAGAAATCGTCCGAACACTGATATGTTGCGCAGATGATACAATTACACTTTGTAACAGTGAGCGACATGGTTTGACAGGACATGTGGGTTGCAAGATTATGCAAGATTCCGCACAGTCTCTGAAGGTTTTATTGCTTCTTGGCCAATAACAAGATAATGTCCGGCATGCGACGTTTGTTGTGATGTGAAAGTGCAACAAAAAAATTCGTCGGGTCTTTGTTAAGTTTAAGCATGTTACAAGTCATCCTGAAATATCAGAGATGCACTTGGTAAGAGGGACAAACAAGCAGAGTGATTGAAGGGTTGCATGATGATCAATTCAACGTAAAGTTGAATATTCATAGCGTAGAGGTGACTCCTGATAATTCTACCTCTAGGTATTGTATAAACACAAAAGACAGGGGTCCAACTATGGATCCCTGTAATAGACCATAATCAAGAGGATATATGTCAAATGTACTACCATTGTGCAACAACTAGTATGTCAATTAGACCCCCTCCCACCGTGTCTAACATGTAAATAGTCTCTTACAACGTCTATGATTGGGACTTTGCTTATGGGAGCATAAACAACAATTGTGTTTTGTTGAAGAATCAGCACCTATTTTGTAAATTTATTTCGATATTTGTCCATAATTTAAAAAAAAAAAAAATTTTTAATTTTTTCCCGCCAAGATAAACTCTAATCATCATTATTCTTATATGCGGTTAAGTGTATAACTTACTGGATAAAATGTTATTTAAACTAAAAGTATTAAACAAACGTTATTTTAACTCTTACCAACGTTCCTCAAGGAATTGAAGATGGGCACTAAGGCTACTTTCCTGTTTTTACTTGCCTATAAAACAAAATACTCTTGTTGATCATATCCTAAGCACCCCAGTTGCTATTTTTAAGAGACGAAGTGAAACCCAATGTTGTTTATATAACATACTCCTTCCACACCTTTTAAAAGGAAGCAGATTCGTAGGCAATTATTGTTCCTGTATTTAAGCCACTTTTCTAGTTGCCAGTACAAAACTCCTAACATATCATATTTGCGATTCACTCGACATTGACTTTAAAAACACCTACACACAATTACACGGTACAAATTGTGGGACATAACGTTAACCTCCATACCTGTGACACAGTAAAAGACAAAACATTTGAAAACATAAAAATAACCACTGCACATATCCAGAGCAAAACTAAATAACTATAACATAACCCCTCCAAAATATATACAAATCCTATGGCAAAAGGAAGAACTTATGCTTAATTAAAGAAGTGGCGTAGTCTAGCGGTTAGCAAGCTTTACCTCTAGAGCACCGGGTCTTATGTTCTAATTATCAGTGGGACCACTTGCTGTGATTATTAATTCGAAACTGCATTTGGGATATACTGTGTTTAAACTTTATTGGATTAAAATTTATTACCACTCTCTCCTGGTTCATTTGAAATTGGCAAAGGAACCATTGGTCTATGAAATCTGGCACGTTTTCCATTCAAATTGCCTTGTTTCTGTCTAGTAAGTATTAAGTTGTAAAGAATAAATCTTAGCAATTTGCCTACAGGCCACGATTTCAGATTAAATACACTAATTAATAATCACAATTATTTAATGGTTATTCTAGAGTAGATATAATCAATTCTTTGGTTGACAATCTATATCGGAGTCTGCTGAATATGGAAATGTGCGAACCACTTTTTCGGAGTGTGGTAATTGCATTGGCCATTGTCAAGGTCAAAGGGCGGATTTTCATTTTTATTATTGTTATGTGTTCTTCGTGACCTACATTTACTTGTGTTAGTTTCATAATCACTCCCATGCGAACTTGGGCACTTAAGTGTTAATATGTATCATTTTTTACAATATTTCCATCTTTGTGGGTATACCCTACAAAATGATCTTATTGATGAATAAGTCGGTTTGTATTAAGGATATTTTTCAATATGTAAATTAGATGACATCACGCAAAGCAGAGATGTTCCCTAAGTATATTAAACCAGCTGAAAATCCAATGTTTTCATAAATAGAATAGAATTACGACATAAGATATATTTCCCCATATGATTTCATTTTTATAATTTTTCGATTTTTATGGATAATTATGTCTACTGAGGCGACCTATGCCGCATTGAACAATGTGCTGGTAAAAATTCCGGAATATTCTTATTTCTTAAGTACGTAAGATGAACTAGATGATTAAAGTTCCACTTAAAAATATGCAATTGGTTTTGCCATGTGTCCATGGATATGACGCCGACTCATGTATCCAAGGTGTTGGTTCGAGCCGCTGCGGCAATGTGTTGTGCCCTGGGTGCAAGGTCACTTTACCACTTGCCCTCCTCGACCAAGCGTGATATCGGGTATCGGTTATGGGGAATTTCAATGTAAGTGCTGATAGGATTGTGCGCTTGGCCAGCTGCCCGTCCAGGTGAAGCAAAATGATTTTGACGATATCATGAACTGCAGCTTAATAATAATAGGCAACAGCGCTGTGATCTTTATGAAATGGGGGGGGCGCTTATAAAAAAGCCATAGATTAATTATTTATATATTTTTCTCGAAAAGCATTGATCCTTGAATAATCTAGTTATTTTTTGTGAAACCACCCTTGAATCGTTGTGATTATACACAGTTTAATTTAATAATTTTTACCATTTCCAATGAAATTATAAAGATTAAAGATGCGTTGATTGCGAATCAGTTTATGTATCATGTAAATATATATTCATAAAAAGTTGATAGAATTTTATCATGTGGGTATTTCAATCCATTTATTTCCGTGTTATTTTTAATGTTGCATGCTAAACTCAACGGAGAAAAACAAAAAGCAACTGGTAGAGAACAACCTTGCCGGATACCTCTGAAAATTGGAAAATTTTGGAAATTCAACCTCTATTTATAATACAGGCCCGAATTCAAATTAGCTTACTATTAAAGAAGAAAATACTGTCCTGTTAGAGAGCGCTCTATCCACGAGGAGAGCCCGCAGAGTGGTAAGATATCCTACCACCCTGACGGAAACTGCTTAATCAAGAACGTGGTGTCAAAGCACACGTGGATCCTGGGTTTCCTAACGGAAACATTTTTACCGAAATTCCTATCCCACAATGCACCACGATGTACGAGTATATATGCATCACTCCATGCACCCGCTCACGGTTTACGCGCACATTTGGTGGCGCAAAAAATACAGGCAATCAATAGTTCTCGTTACCCTGTAACATTATGTACACCAGTGGCGGCGCCAGTGGGGGGCATGGGGGCATTTGCCCCCCCAAATTTTTTTTCTTGCCCCCCATATTTGCACCCCCCTGGTCTAAAGAAAAATACGGATTGGGGCCAAATTCGTGATTTGGGGCCAAAATCCGCGATTTTGGGCCAAATTGTGAAAAATTCCAAATTTTTCATATTTTGCCCCCCAGAATTTCACTTCCCCCCCAATATTACTTTGCCCCCCGTTTGCCCCCCCCCCCCAGAAAAAGAGGTCTGGCGCCGCCACTGTGTCACAACGTTTTTTCGCAAAAAAAACGTTATGCAGAATAAATTACCGTATTACACGAAACCACATATAGCCCTATTTATTTTATCTACTCGTACATCGTTGGTGCATTGTGAGATTATGAATTTCGGAAAAAATGATTTCCGGTAGGAACCCAGGATCCACGTATTATCTGACCATCTTCCTCCCAAATAATACATCGGCAATCACACACAACATTAAGAACGGCTTGATATCCAACCCTTCCTTTAACAATGATCGTATTTCAATGCCACAGAACTTTCAATACAGGGCATCTCAAAGCACGGGCAGGAATTTTCTATCAAGTGTCAACGACCAGCGAACAAACATTTCTCACTAGACCGTCATAAGGGACGTCAAAAGGAAAGTCTGAAAATACAAGATATAGGGTGCAAAATTGATTTTTTTTTTCAATTTTATGAATCAACACTCCATCACTCTTTCAAAGGGTGGCCCCCCATCCATCACTTTGGGAACGTAACATGTCAATTGCAGTTGTAAAATTGCCAATTACATTAAATCATTTGGTACCAAAAGGGGGGGGGGGTTATCAAGGTAGACAAAACTTGAAGGGAGAATAGCTACTGTATCTGTGATATTTAAAGCACTTAACTGCAATGATTTTGAGCTGAGTAACCTGACTTACATAGGTCATTTTTATGAGTTGTGTTTACAGTTTTAAAATCACATTTTGTTCGAACATACCCGCCCATACTATAAACTCTCACCATAAATATTGGCAAACCTTGACATTACGCCGCAATTGATTATCCCTATGCTCGCCGAATTGCTGTCCCTTTTCCGTAGTTTCCGTATTCATTTGTGCGGTGCAACGATCGGCTTCTTGGGTAAGTCAAGAGGCCAGCCGTGCAATTTTTCAGGTTTCCTCCGTCACGTTCGAACGGCGATAGCCTGGCCTATAGAGATCAGTGTGCTGCGACTGCCCGCAGCGAGCGCGTTGGCATCTTCTAATAAACGGCGATGCCTGTCTATATATAAGCAATTGATGTTTATCATTTAAACGGGCTGTTTAATTTTTTAAAAACAGTAGGTGGTTTCCCTTGAAATGGATAGCGTTTTATTTTCAAATGGTTAGCAAAAATTAAAAAAAAAAAACGGTAACATTTAAAAGGAACATTTCAGCGTATATAAATCAGGCGTTTAGTAAAGGTTCATGACCCGATTGTTAATAGCCTCGTCCCCCGACCCCAGAGTTTTGTATCTGACGAAAGCTAGAATTTTTTCCCATTTACACTCTGTAAAATCTTAGGGCTAAAGATGTTTGGTTTGGAATTTATTGAGCGAAATTTGCCCATTTTGGTCGACCAATATTAAGTTTACACAGTAGTTCGATGGGCGTAAACCGGGGTGCTTAAAAATCAATGGTTTTTTAGCTCTCAATCAAAACGGATTAAAAAATCGGCGCGAAACCTCAACAGATGGGGTTTTGGGGTGACGGCCATTCTATTAATCACTTGCTTTTTTTTTTTTCAAAAATACAAAATGAGGACTTTAAAGATTTGTCCATTTTTTCTACTAACAGATTGGAAGTCAAGAATTTAATTTGTGATTTAAAAATAAACCTTGTGATTACTTTATGGTAAGGATTTGCAGTTGAAATTTTGCAATGATTTTTTTTTTTCTGAGACAAAACAAAATTGACGATCCACTTTCTTTGTGTTACACGACTCGTTAGGTGCATTTAAACCCCCTTCCCCTAGTTGGAAACCATAGGTGAATGTAATGGAATTTTCTACGATCTCCATGAATGTGTTGAGATAAGAAGGAAGTGACAGTAATTGATACTAAAAAGACGGAAAGTCTTTTTAAACTTTGTCCAGTTTATTCTGGTGTCATGTTAAATTAAAAAAAAACCTTCCCCCATCCACATGCTAACTGTAATACACATGGTCAGACCTTGACAGAGGTCATACGTAATGCAAAGAGGTTTGTTTATCTGTAACCTTGATTGCTTGCGTGCACTAAATAAGGGCTCAATATACCTCTGTCCAAAGACCTTGTCATTTAATACCTCGCTAGATACTTTGATAACATGAACTGACCTTATGCATTCTGGGTACCATGACTCATACTTACAAGTAATTCCCGTTTTTTTTTAAATTACACCTCGTGAGTTGAGTTATTGAACTGTGCCATGGACTTGAGACTAGTGTATTATAATGCTTTGCGAATATATGGATAACTTACTGTCCAAGGGTGCTAGAACTCTGTGGCTTTGATTGGAATTGAATGTGAAATCCTCATGAGCTAGCCTAACTTTAGAAGACCAAGTTAATTTGACAATCAAACAATACTAAATTTATTAAAGTCTCAAAGTAGTTTGATAATTCAGCAGATGAAAAAAAGCCACTATAGAGTACTAACTACAAGCAACTGAGAGGGCCTGTTGTGGGCCACACATTTTTCAACACTGCCAATTCACTGCTTTCCTGGAAATGGATTTTCTGCTTAACAGAAAAAAAAACAAAAACAAGCTAAAACACACACGCTCGCGCTCGCGCGAATGCACTCCCGCCAACACAGACACACACAAATACAAGCAAAACAAAACGCAAACACAGTTTTCAGTTAAATGGTTGCAATCACTGATTAAAATTAGAGAAAAAATCAATTGTCAGTTTGCTGGTCATCTGTTGTCTAACCTGATCATCGGTTAGGGGTTATCTACCGTTGGGGTTGGTTAGTTTCCAGGCAGAGTTAGGGTTAGATTTGGGGTTAGGGTTAGTTCTAGTGTTAGGATCAGATTTAGGGTGCAGGTTATAGAGTAGGGTTCATCGTTTATGTTTGGGTTAGAGTTTAATTTAGGGATTAGGATTAGGGGTTTAGGGTTCGCCGCTTAGGGTTCCCGTTTCGGGTTCGGGTTAGCGCTTCGGTGTCGGGCGTTTTTCGGGTTAGGGTTTCTCGTATTAGGGTTCGCGTCTCGGGTTAGGGTCGCGTTTCGGGTTCGGTTTCGCGTTTCGGTGTTCGGTTCGCGTGTCGGTTTCGGGTTCGCGTTTCCGTGGCTTCGGTTTCGGGTTCGCGTTTCGGCGTCGGTTCCGTTTTCGGGATCGCGTTTTTCGCGGGTCCCGTTTCGGGTTCGCGTTTCGGTGCGCTTTTCGTGTTTCGGGTTCGCGGTTCGGGTTCGCGCTGTCGGTTCGCGTTTTCGGGTATCGGGCTTCCGGGTTCGGGTTCGCGTTTCGAGGTTCGGTTCGCGTCGGTTCGCGTGTCGGGTTCGCGTTCGGGTTCGCGTGTCGGTTCGTGTTCGCGTCTTTCGGGTCGGGTTACGGGTTCGCGTTTCGGGTCGGGTTCCCGTTTCCTTGTCTTCGCGTTTCGGGTTCGCGTTTCGGGTCTCGCAGCTTTCGGGTTCGCGTTTCGGGTTCGGGTTCGCGTTTCGGCTTCGCGTTGTTGGGTTCTGTTTCGCGCTTTAGGGTTGGGTTAGCGTTTCGTGGTCGGTTCCGTTTCGGTCTTCGCGTTTGGTTTGGGATTTAGGGTTAGATTTTGGGTTAGGATAGAGTTTAGGGTTAGAGTTTAAGTTAGGGTTAGAATTGGATTAGGGTTAGGGTAACCACAGGGACGACAACACTCACATAAAAAATGGATACGGGTGTAAAGCTGACGCTTTCAAAACAAGGGCCTTTGGTGACAGGAGGTGCAAAAATATTGGTCTTTGGGTGAGAGATAGCCTAACTGCCCCTAAATAAGGGTTATTTGCATAGATTATTTTATTGCTAACTTTTCACCCAAAATGGGGTCTTTTGGTTGAAAATCAAGTTCTCAAAATGTTCTAAGAGGCACGAAAGTAGAGGTCTGCTTTATTGCAACATGTTCATTTTATTTCAAACCTAAGGCAAGGGGGTCTTTGGGGGTTTAGTGGTAAACTTGAATTTTTAAAAGCTATTGGATGGGGAGGTCTTAAGAGTCTTACCTACGTATCAACTCCGAATGGGAGTGCCGGCGAAGGGGGCTTTTTGTTCAACACGATATAGGCCTATTGAGCATATCTGGAGTAAAATTCAGAGGAACGCCACAGTCTCCCACGTGCAATGAAGGAATAACCCTTCCCTTTTCCTTGCTCAGTGAAAACTAATCAATAGCACTGTGCCTGTTGGGGTTTCGATTTGCAACTGTGACTTGCTGTAGCGATCTGCCTCTTTGACTGTCAGAGCTACAATGTCAATTAGATTTTCGTCAAATCGCAATTGGACTGGTGCATATACTTGCCACGCCATTTTAATGGCTATCAGGTCACCTATCAGACATCTTCAACTTCAAGTTCGATCGGCAGCTGGTGACAGCTAACAATTCAGTGGCATTGAAACACTGATTGCATGTTTACGTTCGATTTGAATATAATTTCTAACCAACGATCCAACTCAGCGCAAGACCAGACAGAAATTAATACGCTGTCCCCTTCACATACACATTGGACCACAAAATTACAGTCACAAATTCAACAAATCCACAAATTTTCATACTCCCACATTCCACAGAAGATAATTAGGGCCACATTTCTCAAACCAACAAAATTTTATCAATTTTGTGACGCACATATTTGTACCCATATGCGGAGTCCTACTGTATGGAAAAATGGCGATGGGTACCTAGCGAGAGTGCCAGTTGTATATCGGCTGCTACCGATTGCAGACAGCACGATGTGTAGGCCTACACTTTCTGCAATTTAAGGCCCATGTCAAAACATGTACACATACGTACGCGCATGCACCAATTGCACATTCACGCATGCGTCACAAATCCACACAGACACAACCACACACACCCACCACCCCCACCAACCACCTCACCACGCACACTTAAAAAACATGCCACAACACACACACACACACGCCACCTTCATTTCCTACCGTCTTCCCCAGCCCTTACCTCGTTTTCTCCAACTTGTTTATATGCAACACGAATAGAAGCCCATTTACTTCTTTTCCCCATTCCGAAGGTCAAGATCAAATTGCAAAAAACAAAGTTAAAAAAAATGGACTAATTTAGTCCATAATTCAAAAAAACCCTATGTTAAATACTTAAATTGGCAAAAATGCAAATGGGCTCCCCGCCGGGGCGATGCCCATCTCTCTGTCATTGGCGTTTGGGCCAGACGCCCTTCAACATAATTTGCCTGGGGGGGGTTCGCCACTCCTCCCGCACGCAGTCTGTTTTGCATTCCCAGCATATCCGGACCCATTTAACTCCTGGTGGGGGAGAGAGGCAATCGATGTAAAGTGGCCTTGCCCAAGGTGCAACAAAACCAACACCATTGGCGAATCGGGTCTCGAACCCACCCTTAATGCTTAGTCGAGCTCTGGGCCCACTGCAACCACATATTGCCCCTATTGGGCCATTCCCCTTAACTGTTATCAAAACAACGTCTTACATTTTACTGTGTATAAACACGTTGCAACGTTTTTGGGTATAGTCATTTAGAAAAATGTGAGTAGTGTTTATAAAAATAAAGAAAATCATGGGAAGGCAATGGAATTAACGCGTTCGCACGTTTATAAAGTATAAACGTTAGTTTTTATTGTGTTGAGGTGGCCGATTCCAACATCCACCCAACATTAGTAACATTTTAGTCTGATGTTGCGACCAGCATAGATTGTCTGCATGAAACGGGCAGTAACTATTATGTACTACCAATTTTACTCTCTCTTTCTCTCGCTTATAAATGTTACACTCAAATTCAATTTTTCAAGAACCGCTAACATAAAATTCCCTTTCAATGCTGTCGACAGCTTTTTCCGAAATCTATAAGGTGATGGGAACTTAGTCAAAAAGACTATGTCTTCACTTATTATAATATTTTTATATTTAGCTTCTTATGCGTCGTTATTTGATGGGAGCACTTTGTAATCATTTTTGATAAGGTGATGGATTCTGTCCAACAAATTTAATAATCAACTTATATTCTTAGATTTTTAAACTTAGAGTTTGGAAGTCTGCCCTCCCGGAACTAGGCTTGAAATGTTGTCCCAACATGTATGTTAAACTCGATAGATAACTATAGGTCCAGGTGTCCTTATTATGTTCCATAACTCACAGCTGCAAACAACTCTTCCTAGTATATACAGAGGGTAACGAGTTGCGGAACGTATATTCCCCGCTTTCACCAATGGGGTCTCGGTTTGATCCCCGCAGGGTCGCGTTCGCGGCGGCTTTATGTGATTTGGTTTCTCGAGTCCATACTCGTTTCGGCACTGTTCTTCGGGTAGATCCGGTTCCTCCTACTCTAAAATCGAGCTTCTTGGCATAAAATTGGTTCGCATTTATCGTTTCTGTGCTGAGTGCCTTTCAAGGCTGCCGCACAGCGCCATGAGCACGTTTACGTTTCTATGGGCAAAAATATTTCAATAAGTATTATTTGAGTTTCAGAAAGGTGTAATATTTAATTATAACAATGTATACCTACTTTTAAGTGAGTACTTAAAACGAGCACATGATAAGTAACCAGATCGAAACCAGTTGCCAGTGGTTCGTTAAGGAAATACCATGATGAAATGCCTAATTGTAGCCAGCGTTAATAGTGAAATGGTTTGTTCTACTCTGAATTTGCGTTATACATCACGTAATTCGCAAATATTTTTTTTTTAATTCTGACACGTTATGTTAATGAAGAGATTTCGAACCTGGTAATTGGCAATTCTCATGAAGGAATTATTTTCTAATGCGGCTGCTTCTTTTTAACTACTACAGTCAACTACTGCAGCTACTACTACCACTAACTACTACTACTGAAAATTTAAATTAAAAAAAAACGCCACCAAAGGCGCGAAAAAAAACCATTGCCCGACCCACATCTAAGGTTCATCTCTAAAATTCAGGAAAATATGCAAACCCCATAAAAAAAAAAATCCGGACGATTTTCACAATTCATAATTTTCCTTGTATTTAAGCTCGTTTTTTTATAACCTATAGATAATGAAAACTTTATTGCAATAGATAACTCCTTTCCAATTACGTGCTAACTGTGAAATTTGGTAACGGAGGACGTTGATATCGTTGTGGCCCGCATCGCATACTGATGTATTTGCAAAATACATTTCGCTTTTATCTTTCGATTTTAATTATGCAGTAGGGGGTTGCCGTTATTGTGAAAATTTCCTTCAAAGCTCACCTATTACGATATCATATATAATATTGGCCTTGACTTGAAATTTTAAAATCGGTGATAAACTTTCACCTGGTTACCATGCGTGGCGTAGCAAGGGGGGGGGGGGCCACATCCCCCCCCCCCTGTGGGAAATCTTGCCCCCCTCTTGCCCCCCCTGAAAAATTAAGTGATTTACATAGCCAATACTAGACTAACAAATTTTAATTATGCTTGCCCCCTCCTGAAAAAGGCCCCCCTTTGCCCCCCCTGAAAAAAAGCTGGGTACTCCACTGTTACCATGGTAACCATGCTAGGCTAGCGAATGTCTATTTTTAGCACACGAGGCGCAAACACCGTTTGACGTACAATAATGGGGTTTAGGGTGATGTCATGTTGGGACATTCTGGGGAAACCATGTTCCTCTGGATTTTTTAATTGGTTGCTGCATGCAATTGCAAGCCACCACTGAGCCCTTTTTACTGATACTGACAAAGGAAGGAGAACTTCAAATCGAAGACAATGGTTTTCTAGAGATTCCTCTCTTATATCGTGCAAATTTCCAAACCTATTTGTTGTTTTCTAGTTACTTTTGTTTGAAATTTGGTATTCTGCGGTTTTTGACGATTGGCCTCAAAGTTTGTGCGACGTTATTTCCAATACGGCTCCCTATCTCGAAAAAGGGAACCTATCTCAAATAGAATAAAGCTCATATAACAGATGAAATGCTTCCTTACTGGAGATACAAACTGAACGCCTACTTGCGTGGCTTATCTATATAGGGCTAACAAAGTGACCCCCAAATACCGGTCCTTATCTAGAATCAGGAAGAAGCAGCGGATAAGCAGAGAATAACAAAAAACAATCGAACTATTTAAGCTTATAAATCTCCCCAAGACTACGATAACGTCTCACAATCTACACAAACAGCTGATTGTGGTTTAACAACACCAGCAAAACCGTACAGAATACCCAAGTTCTATAATGGTTTGTATTGTAGGTCAAACTGTACAGGTTATGGTGCACCAGTATGACGCTTTTAAATCTGAGATATTAACAGGGAAAGTTTCTTTTTGATCTCAAGTCGGATTTTGTTACGCACTGTAAGAAATTGCAGAATATTTTAATGCACGGATTTCAAACCAACAACTTGCAGGTTATGTTAGCTACATACATGCCATTAACAAAAATACCAAACACGAATTTGATGATTTTTTTCAATGTTTCGGCATCAGGTACGAAGCTGAAACTGAATAATTGTCATTATCCTGGGTTAACCAAGCTAACCGGCGAAGTCACGCGCGAAAGCCTGCTAATTTCACGAACGCCATCACCGCGAATTGGATTATTAGCATACACTTAGAGTATGACTAAATAACATTTAAAAGTAATACTCGTTGGTTAACTGCTAAAATTGGATTGATAACGAAATAATTTGTCAAATTTAAATTTACCCACATTTACAACACTACGTCCTTGTCACGTGTATTGACAGCGTTTACCAATGGAAAAAGAGAAAGAAGGAACGCCAACGACCCACTTTGCCTTGACCATACATATACCTCCCTATAATTGCAATTGTTATTCGTATCCTCACAATGGCCCCTTCCCGAGTATAATCCTCATCCATTTTTCTCGCCGAGAAGTTCGCAGTTCTTCGTGCGTAAAGATTCCGTGTCATCGGGAATCAGCGGATCAGCACGCGATGGACGCTACTAAGAAAATACTCAAACATATGGCGGCTTCATGGAAACCGGCCAAACACATCCGAGGTTCTTGGATTTTGGACAGGTACCCATGCTCGTTTTAAAAAAACGAACTAGCTGCCAATGCGGGACTACCGCATAGGTATCACATTCACAATATCAAGTTCTAGTCCTCCCTAGGGTACAATTCAGTTTGTGATTGTGAACGGATTCAATGATACCATAGGAAAATTAACCTAAAACTATCATCAAATATCCCTTAGTGTGTATTTTTCTTGCAGTATCACAAGTTCATTTTTTCTTGTAATATTGGGCTATTTTAAATGGGTATCTTTTTTAATGTATTGAAGAACAGGTCCCGCAAGGGGTATAATCTTACTGCAAATTATCTTCATCTTCATTCATCTTATTGATGTTCCCGCCATAAGAATACAGCAAAAACAATTTGATAAATTAGTTGTAATAATGCACGACAGTGAAAATTAATGTTACACTATTAATCAAAATATTTGCGATACGAGTAAAGATGTTGATAATAAGTGGTGGATTTTCAAAAGAGAGTTTGAAAATATATTTAAAAAAAAAAAAAAAAATATATTTAAAATAGCACAGTAAGGATTTCATATTACTGCCGTACCGTTAGGGGATATTTTCACTGAAAAACTGTTAATTTCACCAAAACTGGTCATTAGGGGCAGGGTTTTTTTAACTGAAAATTGGTCCCGTTAGGATCTTTTCAGACACCGATGGAAAGAAGCGGGGTGCCAACGAAAAATCCAAAGACGGCCCCCGCGTCAACCGTTTCAAATGTATTTAGTCAAACTGTCATCCTTTATTCTCACACTGGGCAGTATTGGCACTAAGCTGAACACAACAATGATTTACAAACACTGCGTATTTACAAAAACAGCAACCAAAATACACACCGGAGACAGCCGCGAACATATTGGTATATGTAATATACGTTACCTTATAAGTGTTCATTATAGAGTTTTCAAAAAAAATCTCTCTAATGTGGCTCGCCGATCATCGATTGCGCAGAGGGATTCTATCAAAGGGTCGCCTGTTGATCCCTTCCCCTTTGTGCAGGTAGGGAATGGATAACCGTTTAAAATCGGATGGTGGAAGTCGATGTCTCCTTCTCATCTCTCTTCCATGTTTAACAAAGTGCCAAGGTGGATGAATCAGAAAGAAAGAAATACAGGCCTAGATGCAGAAAACATTTCACTTCCGACCTCCGATTTTGTTTGAATTTGTTTCATTATAATGATAATTATTTGCATACCTACACCTGTAAAAAAAAAATGTAATCAATTTGCAGTATTTTAGTGCGCAAGAAACTTGCAAAAAAAAAAAAAACCTACAGTAGGAGTACATACATGTGAAATAATTAACATCAACACCCGGTCAAATGAACTTACGTTTTAGTTTGTTGTAAAATTATGAGTGAATTTGAATGGCAAACCTGTAAAAGCTGTTATGGGATGAGTTGGAAGTGGAAGAATGTTGTCAGGATTTATCTGTACAATTACCTTTAATTCTAAGTAAATTAGGTATAATAATGGCGGGGGACATTCTTTAAAATTCGAATAAGAGACCTCAACTTTTAAATTGAGTCATAATAGGCATAGAAGGAAAATTGGAAATACAAATACCGTATTTGCTATATTATTAAACACCGTCATGTTATTTTTTTTCATATTTTCGTAAATTACACTTAATAAACGCCTGACTGAATCATGTGGCTAAGGGTGGGCGCACGTAAGGTGGTAATTATTGCTTTCTCCCTCACATGGGTGAATTATATTTTTTTTAGCCAAAATCCGCCTCCAGCCGTTTGGATAGGACACACCACTGGCCGTAGTATTGAAACATGCCAGAAAAGCAATTTATATTCACAAATTGATTAAATTGTATCAGGAGTTCTAATAACATTACGTAATTATGTCAAAGTGGTTTTTTTTTAAACAGACTGAATGTTTCCCAGAATCCAGTGGTTGCGACTAACGTTTAATTTGATTTTCTTTATCCTTAATATGGCGGGTTAAAGAAGGTGCTAATGCTAACTTGTCGATTGTACTCCAGCAGGAATACAGGCAGAGAGGAACGTCAAATGGCGCCGACGGAAAGTCGCTCTTAAATGAACCTGTACGAGTTTGATCAGGGTCTACTCTAAATGTTTAGGTCGAAAATTGGTTGTGGTTGTATGGACAGGACATGGCGGAGATAATGTCAATAAAAGATTGGAGCAATTTTACCACCGTTGGACTCGGGAAGGAAAATTAAGTCCAAGAAAGAAAGAGGCCACGGATACCCTGAAAAACAACTTTTAAGTGGCACCGTTGACATTGTTGCTGTGCTCATTGTAAGTGAAACGCCGTTATTACCGAGTGATTTACGTAAAACCACGGAGTTATCATTAGGAATGCTTTAGGTGTCTCGGATTTATCGAATATTCAAAGACCACTATCTTCCATTGAACTTATCTCGTTACGGTCCACAAACCACCATGATTGTCTCCCATAAAAAATTTAAAGTTAAACCCTAATGAACCCGTACAAATCCAGGAAGTGGCGGTTTGGAAGCCATATCTTTTGTGCTGTGTCCGTATTCTCTGAGTGCAATCGACAAGTCGTTTTGCTGTTCTTTATCCGCAATATTTAGGGAAAACGTGACAATCAAATCAAAAACGTTTCCCCATAAAAGTTATAAATGTGAAATTACATTAAACATTTCAAAAACACAACTTTTGAATTTAAATACGTATTGAGTCGTCAAGAATCCAGGTAGTTGAATCAATTGGTTGATTGATTATGAATTTCGTTCTGCGATGTTGCCAATACTTATGGCAGTGTGTGTAGTAAATGA
>JAMKCH010031439.1:0-43290 GCA_023653785.1 Ophioderma brevispina | reverse complement strand
TGAAGCGTGACATCATCGCTAGATCTATATCCAGCCAAAGACCATACCTTGTGGTTAGATAGTCAGGCAAACTCACATCAGCCAAATGGACCTTCCTTGAAAGCATGGGCAACTGTTTGTGTTTCCATCAGGCAAAATGTGTCCTGATTTCCACTAAACATCTGAGGAGGTTTCATGCCGCTGGAAAATATCTGATTTGGGTTGCCGTCTAGAGTGACAGAAACCTTTTTAATTTTGGGATTGTAGAATTTTTTCGGAGTCTTCTCTGGTAGTTTGCCATCCATGTTTGGTCTCAACAAAATCAGGATCCCTTTCATGCTCTTGGCCTGAGGTGCCATAGCAAGTTCAAATGTGTATGATTTATTACAGATTGCTTTCTATGCGTTGTGATGTTAGTTCCGTACAGAACAGGGAATCTGACCATTGCTGGTTTTCAGAATCGTAGCCAACTCGGAGGATGTGAGAACTTCAAATTCCAAGTGGGATCGGAATCGTATAGTGGCTGCTTGTGTGTCAGTGCTCACTACGCTTTTCCAAAATCGTGAAATGTCAGCTCGTAAGACAGCGATCTTTGAGTTCACTATGGAAGAACGGGTGTGGGACGACAGCATCTCAAAAAAATCACAGGGGGTGGCAAGAAGAGAGAAGAGATTATCGTAAGCATTTCCAATCGGCCACGTCAGCGAACATTATTCGCCGCGTCTCCAGTCGATCCTGATTTTTCGTAAAGCTGCAGAATTGGACTACCCTGAATTAGCACTTTTCACGTTCAATGTGGTCATCACAAGTCCTCGTAAACACATGAAATATCGGCATCATTAAGCGTAAGGACGGCTATTTCCTTCAGTTTAATTCAATCTTGGAAACTATCGCCCTTTCCGAGATTGTTCACTATCGTTATGGTTGCCATCGTTATGGATCTGCTGACGAATTCAAATCCAACTTGAATGTCAACATCGATGTCCCGGGAATTATAACATCATTTTTTCCGAGATCGGGGGAAAAGATCACTGGGGAGTATCCCCAGGGCCTTTTTTGGGGGGGCGGAGGAGGGTGGGGTGGGGTGAGGGGGGGGAGCACCCGAGGGGGGAGGACCCCCCGGAGGGTGGGGAGGGGGCCGGGGGGGGGGGGGGCGCCGAGGACCGGGGGGGGGGGGGGAGGGGGGAGGGAGTGGAGGGGAGGGAGGAAGGGGGGGGGGAGGAGGGGGATTTATTTTTTTTTTTTTTTTTTTCCCTTTTTTGATTTTTTTTTATTGATTTTTTTTTTTTTATTATTACTCATTGGTGCTCGGTAGTGAGGTGCTTATCGTGCGACGCATACCTTTGAGTCCTTTCGTAACGCGCAGTTTTCGACATCGGATTAATTTTGTGTCCGTAATAGTTGCCATCTTCTTTTATTATTAGGATCAAATAAAAAAGGAAAAACTAAAAAAAATGGCTGATTTTGATCCATTACGCCGTGAAGATTTGAGATGGAAAAGTGACGAGGAAGTAGATGTATGGAATGCCTACAGTAGGTGAATACAACTGGAGCAACTGAAGAAACGGATTTTTTTGGAGGTGGAAGATACAAAACTGAACAGCCTCGTCGAGGAAGCGTGAATGCGGAGGCAGACCACCTCTCTGAAGATGATAAAAATATTTAGAGGATTGGACTCGACGGTTTGAAAGAAATTACAAAAAGACAGACCACTTACTAATATGATGTTGGCATCTTGGTTGATGGACTTCGAAAATTAACCACGCTTTGCGAAATCACTACAAAATTTTACGCTTGGAAGAAAAAATTATATGAAAGACAAGGGAAAAGTTCGAATTAGAGGGAGGTGACACTTTTAAATCTGGCACAAAATGGTCGATGACGGAAGATGGAATTTTTGTTTTAAAAAAAGAAAAAACCTAAAAAATTAAAAAAAAAAAAAAAAAAACCGCGAAAATTTTTAGCTATTAGTACCATCAAAAAACATTATGGCTGTGGGAGGAACTGGTTTTAAGAGATGTCTTAGGTGTGCAGACTTTTAAAGCTTACAAATAAAAAAAACTCAGACTCCGCCAAGCAAGCTCGTGCGATCGTTATAGTAAAGCTATCAATACTCCACCAGTGCGCAGAGAACTAGATTTACCGTCTAAACCCCCCAGTGCAAAAGAAAACCCCATTCGACGACATATCAACAAGCGCTGAATGTGAATGAATCGGATGAGATAGCCATCAACTCACGAGCGCTCCGATCGCCGACCATGAAGAAATTGCCAATTTTTTGATATGAGCACAGGACCAACTCAAAGATGTTGATGTTTAGAGCATCTGACAAAGACACGTAAGAAAAGCCTCGAACGCAGCCACGCTTAAAAATCCAAGGTGAAAGGTCCTATTAGCATCGTTCAACCCTACGTAGGAGGGGAGTTGAAGATGAAGACCCTCTTTTACCTGACTGAAGACAGATGCAAAACAAAAAAAGCTCGAGAAAATTCCAATCGGAAATCGATGATTTGACAATTGCTATAGCGGAAACAAGAGCTAAAGTCCGAAAATTCTCTTCAAGATTGAGTCGAACATTGAAAAAACTCATCGAAAACGATGGAAGTCTCCGTGATCGAGTCGGTGAGGTGTTACGCGTGAGGGTGTCAAGATAGCATCATCTTAAACCCGCGATAGGTCTTGCTATTTACAACCATCGTGGCGTCGATAGTAGCAGCGACCAAGTCGAAAGTATCATCCGCAACTCCTGCTCCAAACCAAAACCACCAGGTCCAAAACCGAGCCCGGACTACACACAGCTCCAAAACCAGAGCCGAAAAACATTTGACAGAGTGGATCAAGGCACCGCTGCAAAAAATAGCAGATCTACTGCTGAAGCTAGGAGATAAATTGCTAATCCGCACTTCCCTCAATCATAGGTACTGTAGTGAGCTCATTTTGAAAGCAGCTGGAGCGGGTGTTGGATTTCTGCAGAGCACCTATGGTTGTTGATAGTGGGTATTGGGTAATTTTGTAGAAATTGGTCACAAACGGAATACAAAAAAAAAAGTCATTACCGCCTGAGTAATAAATAAAAATGAAGGATGATGAAATCGGAAATGGAACGAGAGCTTGAAAGGGAAGAGCGCACTTTAGACGGTGAGAGATCGAATCCCGAAGATGAAATTTGAAAACGTTTAGAAACATTGTCAATGAAAAAACAACACAAAAACATGGTAAATTAGTGGGGTAGGTTTTTTTCGCTGAAATGTAAGCATTTACATCATTATGATTTGGCTTTTACATTAAATAAAGAAGACAGAAATGGCGAATTCAAACGTAAATATGATCGTCAACGGAATTTATCATCTCAGCGGTTCTTGGTGGACCTCATCATTGGAAATCACTTGAGATTATGAAAAAAAACGTTCTCAAAATGCAGCCTACCTAATTTGGGAAATTGGATCTCGAGGATGCTGGAAAATGGTCACTAAGCGATTCTCAGCGACTTGTTCAGAGATTGGTGGTCATCAAGGATTTATTCCCGAGGATATCAGTCAGGCAATAGTAAAAAACATCTAAAAAAAAAAAAATTAAATCCCAACTGAAATTTTTTCAGGCGGGGATTTTTTTTTTTAGGTTACAATTCCTAATTTTCTCCCATTCTTTAACATAATCTGACAATATTTTCATGTCTGCCATTCATCACTAAATCTGACGATATTTTCATGTCCATTTCAGCAGCCTGCTATAGCCCTAAAAACCAACCTCTGTGCCACCCCATTCTTTACAAAGTCTCACTATATTTTCATGTCCATTATCAGCAGCAGCAGCAGCCATAGCTTCTTCAAAATCTGTGGCAACCCCTTCTTTGCATAGTCTAACTATATTTTCATAACCAAACTTATTATGCAGCATTAGCAATAGCAGGCATCAAAATCTGTTGCTCCCCATCTTTACAGAGTTCACTTATTTTCCGACCATTTATAAAGCTCTTCCATAGCTTCTTCAAAATCTGTAACACCACATTTTTACAGAGTCTAATATATTTTCATGCACCCATAATGGAAGCCTCTATCTAGCTTCATCAAAATCTGTGCTCACCATTCTTTTACAGGTCTCACTATATTTTCATGACCAATAATGCAGACTTCTATCATGACCGATCAAAACCTGTGCGCACCCCCTTCTTGGGATCGTCTCACTATTGGTTTCCTGTCCATTTTCAGCAGCTTCTTCCATAGCCCAATCAAAAATCTGTGGCACCCCCTTCTTTGATGTCTCACATCTTTTATGTCCATGTTTTACAGCTTGAAGATAGTCCGTCTTCAAGTCGTCGCCGAGCAAATAGCCATCTTTAGTAACTGTGAAAGATTCATATTTTGCAAGGCTCAACAAAAATTTTTTGATCCTTTTCCAAATCTCACATCTAGGGTTTTGCGGAAAGTGTTGGAAAAAGTCATTAAGATGGTTCTCGTTGAATAGTTTTTAAAACTGCAATTACCAGCTTGAGTTTGCAAAGCCATTTTTATATTTATATAAATATATTATTTTTAAAAGTTTAAATTTTTTTAAATCAATTTTTGATAAGAATGTACAGATGCACGCTGTTTGATTAAATTTTATTTTTATAAATCAATTTTTTGATAAGAATGCACACGTGCACGCTGTTTGATTAAATTTGATGGATTTGTACAGGGATTTGCCTGGATGTATGATTGACGTGGGTTGTAGAGGGATTCTAGTGGTTTTACGTGGATGGTGATGGGATTTTACAGGGGTTTCTGTGGGGTGTATGTGGTGGTAGGAGGGGGTGTAGGGGATGTAGGGGGATTGCTGTGAGGTGTGGTAAAAAGTACAGAAATCAAACAGTGAGCCAGAATGCCTCATATATACCTACTCCTGCTCTTCAATATATATGTCAATGATCTGCATCTTCATTTGAAATCTAAAATTTTCCAGTATGCAGATGACACTTTCCTTTTTCGCACCATTAATGTAGATTCAGATGTTTAAATTGTCCAAAATGACCTTGCAAAGCTTTACTGGTGGTCAGAAAACAATGAACTCCAACTTAACCCACAGAAATGCCAAGTTATGTGTATTTGTCGCCGTAAAAACAAGCCTATCCCTGTATATTTTGTTTCTAACACTAACCTTTCTACAGTTACCAGTTTACATCTCCTTGGTGTTCAGATATCATCTGATTTGTCATGGAATGAACAAGTGTCCAGTGTTACTAAAAAGTGCAATCCTCAGAACAGTTGTTGCAACCA
The DNA here is from genome assembly GCA_023653785.1 of Ophioderma brevispina. Lineage (NCBI taxonomy): Eukaryota > Metazoa > Echinodermata > Ophiuroidea > Amphilepidida > Ophiodermatidae > Ophioderma > Ophioderma brevispina. The sequence continues at coordinate 38,056 of JAMKCH010031439.1, read as the reverse complement.
AAACAAAGATATTCTTTTCAAGCTTTAATGTTCTCTTATTTTGCCCATTATTGATTTTTGCTCACCAGTTTGGTATGTACATCATAAAAATCATATAAATAATTTGGAAACCATACAAAGGAGGGCTACAAGATTTATTCTTGGTCAGAGAAGGGGTGATCAATCATATGAAGGGCGTCTGAAACAACTTAATCTCATGAACTTAGCCAACAGACGGAAATACCTCTCTATCTGTTTTGCTACAACTTGTTTTTAAATACTAGTTCATTTAATTTTTGTAATTGGTCTGTAAACTCCCGTCATTCCAGTAATTTGCTTTTTAATGATCATATTACTCCAAAAACCGATAGTTTCAAGTTTTTTTCTCTTTCAGTCGGCTTGCGCCTTTATTTCATTTAAATTACAATTCTATTAACATCATTTCACATAACTTGACATTGTTATGATATACATGTATACAAAACATCGTGTTACTCCATCATCATTGACCCCTTAACATATTACATCTTATCATGTCATGTTTCATTATATAATATCGTGTCACATTGTTTACTTAGTTCACATCTTCTCAGTTCATTGCACATTATAACATGTTATTCTACCAAGCCACACGTTATCTTTCATCTACTATTCTCTTATCGTATCAAATTCCATTGAAACACAAAGTGTAAAATCATATATCGTATTATCATGAAAGTGCCTTTTTTTCCCGTAAACATGTACCAATAGATTTCTAGAGTACATATAAATTCTTCCAAATTTGTATCCGAACACCTTGTAAAATAAGACCGAGATCTATATTATATTCCTTAGTTTAAGTTCATGTTTAAACAAAAATATGACATTAGGGTGTTTTTCATACTTGTATTTACTCACACACTTTTTTTGCAATAGCTATAACCTTATTTATCAAATTGTTGTTTTTGATATTTGCTTTAGAATAGCCAAATAGAACATCGAATATTGTTAATTCAATTTTGGAACCTAATATTTTATTAACAATTCTTGTTAACTCTTTCCATATTAACTGCACTTGTTTACAGTTAAAGAAAAAGTGCTCTATGTGATCTTTTTCTTTGCATGTCTCACACAGTTCTGAATTTGCTTTTCCAATCTTATATAACAAAATATTTGTAGGATATACATGCTGACTGACTATTTTCCCATTTAACGTTTTTAATTTTGGTTCTTTAATAGCATACACCATATTAGTCCATATTTCATTCCATTCAAAATTATAATTTGGAAACTTTTTTTCCCAAAAGTGTTCACTAATTGGTCTAACAATTAGTTTTGAAACCATAACATTGCGAATGAGTTTCGCTGTACATTTCTCAATTGGAAAGTAGGTCGAACTGACGTATAAACCAATTGATGATTCACCACTAGTGTTTGTCTTTTTTCTTTTCTTCCAGTCTCTTGGTTTTGCCGTTTGTAAGATACAATATTCTATTATGAAACTACCCGTCTTTTTAATTCTAGTACTTAATTCATCTATCGATAATAGTACGTTATTTTCGTCTAACAAACTTGAAATATGTATGAAACCTGCTTTGATCCATTCTTTAAAATAAAATAGTTTCAAGTTTACCATTCTTGCAAATTTCCCCCGTATGTGGGCTGAGCTTCCTGAGCCAGTCAGAGATGATTTCATTGTTTATAGCAGTAAGACATTTTTTAAGAAACGTCTGAAAAAACATTTCACTGAAATAAGCTTTGAAGAGCTGGAGCTGGACTCCTAAGCGTTTTTATTTTCTAAAATGTATTTTTTTATAAATTTGATGTCTGCAGTCTGGCATATCCTCCTTGCATTTCCCAACATGTCTGCTTTTTTGTGAGGGTGGGTGTTAGGTCCACTCATGCTTCACTGTGGGTGGTGCCGCAGTGCAGTAGGGTTGGATGGGAGCCGTCTCTGACTAGTGCAGCAGCAGCGCAGTTCAAATTGCATTGAGCTGCTGCTGTGCTGGGTCGGAGATGGTTTTGTCCAGGTTTGCTGCACTGCGATGCCGTGCGGTGAAGTATGGATGGACCTTTAGGGTTATTAAGTTAGGGTTGGTTTTTGGTGGTTTGTGGTTATTGGGTTAATTATTGGACATGTTGGGTTTCTTGTTAAGGGATATATATATGGCTGTCTGATTTCTTGTTTTTAAATGAAAATTCAGTGCAATATTTACAATATGTTGTATTTTATAAATTGTGTTGTGCTTTGCCTCAGTGAGTTGGAGGAATCACATCCTTTGGATGACAGCGGTTTCTTGCTCCTGATTTCCTCCTGGCTAGCTCACTGAGGCAATTTTAATTTGCTTGATATGTCTGTATATTGTTCAATTTTGATGTTCTTAGCCAAATATGTAAATAAAAATAAATAAATGACGTCACCATTCAGTAATGAGCGGCGCTCTTCATTTGTAATTGTTACGAAGAAGTTTGTTCGTGGTTGGGTTACATCTAAATTAGCTTAAATTGTTTCTCTGATATCCGCATAGACTGTTGCTTCTTGACTGTTGGCTGGTTTTCGTGGACATTCTAAATTTGAGTTTATAGGTAAATCCAATCTGCATACATAATACCATCCTGTGGGTGTTGGGCACCGATTTGATCATGTGTAGCTATACCATCCGGGATAGGGTTCAAGTTCTCATACTGCCCCGACTGTCCACTTTTATCAAGTCTGTCAACATCATTACTCGCCATAACCGGTTTCGCGTAAATTGGAAGTCCATCTTTTTGGTCATCAATAGTACTTTCTGGTCGTTGTTGTACAAGAGGTTGTTCACTTGGAGATGGTGAGAGTGATTTGTGTTCAAGAGCTTTGTCTATAGCATCGTGGGCATTAAAAACGGAATTGTCAGTGTTTTGAGGATATTCGTGATATCTTGTTAGTTCGTATTCCTGGTAGTCAGGTTTGGTGGATATCTGCTGGTTTTGATTTCTTACATGCCAAACGAGAAGTCCTACTACTGCAAATGCAACAACCACAAAAATAACAACTGCAATTATCACTACAGAGGCATTACCAGAATTTTTAGCGGAATCATTTGAGCCAGTGAACCACGGCGAGTCTGACCATGTTGGCATTTTTCCAGCTGTTGGATTCCTTGTTGCCGTTGGCAACTGTTGAGTGGCTGTCGGCCCTTTCAACAGAGTCAATAATACACAGGTACGCGATTGGGAAAGAGTAGGATGGGTCATGACACAGGCAAAGTCGAATCCAACATCATCTTCTGAAAATGTATACGGTTCGGTGAAGGAACCCATAACATGTGCTGTTATCGCAACCCCGCCCCGTGCTACGAAGACGGTGGGCCTTGGATTGCCACCAGAGATGGTACAGCTAAACTGCATTTCCACACCTACACGAGCAAAGTCAGAGCTGATACGATTGCCATTGAGGTCATAGAGAGAGCAAGCGGGCGAAGCATCAGTTGGTGGAACTTGAACAGTAAGATACCCCGATACATAAGTTACTCTAGTGCCTCTTGCGGTTTCAACTCCACATGCATAATTCCCAATGTCACTTTCCCTCACATTTGCGATAGTAAGATAACATGATTCCAGTAGCTCAGCGCAAATAATAAAAAGGCGAGTTGCGATGTCTGAAGGTAGACCGTCCTCAATTGTTTCTCCAAGAGTTAGGAAATATGTGGGGTTACTAAACCAAATAGAATTTATACCGTTCGCATCTCTCAGGTTACAAATGAAATCAACTGATTCGCCTGCGGTGCTTATTGTATTTCCAAATCCCTCGTCGACACTAACGCCGTCCGTGTGTCTAAAATAGACAAATATGCCAAGTATTTTCAAGAATGTAACCCCGAGCATTGTTGTTGTTGTCCATAAAAGCAGATATTGATATACCAGACCTTTGTGTACTGGTGTGATAAGCTACCTACAATCAAATGAAGGTTTGGTTTTGTTCCTTCCTCTCTTGAATAATAACTTCTCCTCGAATCCTCGAATAAAGAAACATATGACGTAATGTGACCTGATCTTGACTTGCTATGCTAATATCCGGAGCGTCTAATTTTCTTTGACCTATTTTCTTGCCTTTTATTTGTATACCCTGATTGGGCACACAATTCATTGTTAATATATTTCCGACCTGTTGGGCTTGTGGTTATAGAGTGTCTGCCTCACGGTAGGGAGGTCGTGGGTTCGATTTTTTAAAAAAAACATGGTTTCTTCTGCCATCTGGTGAGGCTTTTATGAGATTTTGGCCCGAAATTATGCTCCAGGAGCATATAGTCTAGGAGCATATTGTCCTGGAGCATAAATAATCTAGAAAAATATTCTAAGTCAAAATATGCTCCAGGAGCATATTTGAATATGCTGAATGGGCTCCTGGAGCATATTTCAAAGCACAAATGGTCTAGGAGCATATGGCAAATATGCCCCTGGAGCATGGAGAAATATTCTGTCAAATACTGCTCCAGGAGCATATTTGCCATATAATAATGAAGTTGAACATGCTCATGACACCAGTGGAGTAATCCCGTAATGTACCATTCAACAGACGAGTGGCATATGGTGATTGAACTGCCATTTTTATTTATGTTTCACTAGATATCCTCGAGGAAAGGTTATTTCCAAAATTTCAGTAGATTTTGATGTTATGTGCATATGTTTAAATCACGGTGGCCCATATGCCACTCTGTAGTAATTTCTGTCCGAATATTGCAAATTTCTCCCAGAATCGAATTTGACTTCGCCGCCACCTGCCAACTGCTCAATATTTTGGCCAGTTCAACGAGCTATACACTGTTGCTGACGACCCATGTGCGGTGACGCTGATCTGTGACCCTAAATGTAAAATAATGTGGGTATATCCAAGTAATAAATAACAATGAACTAAACACATCTATGACCTATTGAAGATACGACACCGACAAGCGCACGCCCTGTTAGACTGGCATTTGTACAATTGAATAATAGGTGACGTAGCTCTGGATAAGGTGCTTTCTTAAATAAAAGAAATCAAATGGTTTGAACTAATATAAAGTTTGAAAGCTGATGACCGCCATCATCTGGTACCCCGGCCATTGCGATAGAAGTAGCTGCCCCTATTCTAAAGCTATGGGCAGAAAAATTATCTGGGGACAGACCTAAGATCTTAATACACACTTAAGCTTATGTGTAAACTGCTGAGGTGTTAAAGGTGCTCCCCAAAAATCCCCAAAAAAAGCAAATTCTCTAATGGAGGACTGATGCTTAGAAAATACATGCTGATACAGGGCACAATGTAGCATCAGAGTGTCTTTCAATGGTTAAAATTGAGGCCCTGCCTACTTGGTCTCAGAAAATCTCAAGACTACCTTCAACTTAATGGTCTCATCCTGAATGAAAGCAATATCACCTACCTATATTGCACGGGTATTATTTATCTCTATCATATAACAAGTAAATTCTCCAACTCTAAAAAATCGAAAATGGTAAGGCGAAAAGCGGCTTCAAACATTGCACATTCATACTCAGAAGAATAAACTGAAGGTAAAATAGTTACATGCTTGCTCAAAATTTGAAATGTTATTGGAAACCTTGAACCCTGAAGTGGCTACAACGTCGACAGCCCTCTTTATTCTTAGTTACAATGAAACTACTAGTAGGCTCTGGCCAATTATTCAATTTGTGAATATATGCAATGGCGGATTATGTAGAAATTGAAGATGGAGCGGCCCCTTGTAAGCTTAAAAAGGCTTTATATGCAACGATTTGAGATATGATTGCCGGACAAACATTTAAACATTGCCTAATCCCCGATTCTCTCTAAAGGAGACAAAAGCATTTACTGCTCTAATATAAGTATTCCTAGTGCTCTTAGACAAAGCGGCTGACAAAGTTTCTTCTGCTCTTGCAACTAAAGGTCCCATAAAAATGCCGGGACGCAATTTCCAGTCATGGCTAGCTGTTGGTACCAACTAGCGGAATCGCTACATCTGGAAACGTGATAAAGCATCAGCGATATATTTATTCATGCCCGCAATGTGTCTGGCCTTAAATGAGAGATATGAATTGCAGGACAACGAAACGCACAAGACTCATGGTCACTAAACATCCAGAGGTTTGCTTATTTATAATGTCTACCATCATCATCATCATCCTTCGGCTGCGGAGCAGGCGATTACAAGATTTCTCCATGCACATGCTTGGATGTAGGCTAAATAGGAGGTGCCCTCGGAAGAGTGGATTGCAGCAGGGCAATATCAACAGCAAAATCCAAGTCATTCAATACTTTGTCTGGGTATCGTTTGGAGCGACGAGGGTGTGTTACAATTCCAGAGTCACAATCTGATGTGGCCTTCACACCATTTACGTGTCGTCTTGGCACACAGCGCCGGCCATTGTTAAACCTTGGCAAATCTTCACTGCGCTAGGGAGTTATCAACCACATTATAATCGGATGAGCGTGGGAAACTCCACGTACACACAGTGTCAGATAGCGTTGATTCGGATTTTTGTACATTGCGGTACACTGGAGATTGCGCAAAATACTTGGCCTATCGTAACGATTTACGCATCAAAATATTCCTAACTAAAGTGTCTAGTTAGCTGACTAGTTTATAATATAGGTTTATTTTTGGAAAAAGACGAAAAAACGTGAAAAATACGATCCATACAAGCAATTTTCTTACCTTATCAGCTGGCTCAATTCTCGATTGCTGCTGTCAAGTCATGCCACACGTCAGGCTTACAAAAACTAGTGAGCTAACTGGTCTTTTTTGTCAGGAACCCGTTTCTAACATCAGATCGACCACCTGATTCGTTGATTTCGCGATATCCAAGGTACCGCGAAACCGTTTTTTCATTCCTTGTTCAAGCTAATCGCAGAGCCTTTAACACAGCGTTTGGCTGCTAGGGAGTCCCATGACGTAGCGCATGTCTAAGAATAGCCGGCCAATTAGCGATGCGGATACGGAATAGGTGGCGCTGTGTCCCAGCAGTAGAGATGCTATGGGATCGTAAATGGTGTGCCTTCTTCAGTAGAAAGTCTACTAATATGATGAAAAGCAAAGGAGCTAAAACATCACCCTGAAGAACTCCGGTGGTGACTTCGAAAGGATCCGAAATGTTTCCGTCGACCATTACTGCACTTTTAGAGTTGTTGTATAGCGCACTTATGACATTTCAATACTGCTTCCGGTATTCCATAATGCCGCATCACAGCAAACATAATCTTTCTGTTGATGGAATCAAAGGCCTTCTTAAAGTCTATAAAGGTGACTGTAAGAGCAAGCTGGTAGTCTTGGAAACCTTCCATGATTCTTCTGAGGATATGGATCTGCTGGGCACAACTTCTTCCAGAACGAAATCAAGCCTGGTTGCTTCTTAAGATGGGGTCCACATGATCTCTGATTCTGTTTAGAAGGATCTTGTTGTAAACCTTGGCTATAATTGACAGAAGATCATAGTTGGTCATCAGACTAAGGTCTCCCTTCTTGGGTAGAGGAACAATGATGCTAGTGGCCCATTGGCTGGGTGGAGTGAGAGTGGTGAATGTCCACCACAGCTGAATTATCTGAGCATTATATGCTTACCCCGCAACCTGTGACCCCATAAAACAACTGCCGCTACTATAGGAAAAAGTTCCATCCATGCACTTGATCTACCCTCTTTGACTATCTTTGCAGGCCATCTATCGTGGAACCAATTGCCATCCAAAAAAAATCCAAACTCAAATTTACCGCTGCCATCTGTATACAAGTAAAGATCACATGCACCCACCCAAAACTGATCCTGGAACAATGGCACCCCATTAAATTCATTAAGCAATATAACCTACCTATATTGGCACGGACGGGTATATTTATCTCTATCTATATATATCATAAGTAAATTTCCCAACTCTTAAAAAATCTGAAATGGTTAAGGCGAGAAAAACAAAGCGGGCTTCAAACATTGCACATTCCTTACTCGAAGAAGAATAAACTGAGGTATAATGTTACATGCTTGCTCAAAATTTGAATGTTATTGAAACCTGGATCCATGAAGGGTTACAAACGTCGAAAGCCCTCTTGATTCTTAGTTACAGGAAAACTACTAGTAGGCTCTGGCCAATTATTCAATTGTGAAGATGCAATGGCGGATTATGTAGAAATGAAGATGGAGCTGCCCTTGAAGACTTTTAATATTAAAAATGCTTTATAGAACACAAGATTTGAGATATTGATTGCCGGACAAACTTAAACATTGCTAATTCCCCGAATGATTCTCTCTACAGGAGACAAAAGCATTTACTGCTCTAATTAAGTATTCCTAGTGCTTTGACAAAGCGGCTTCTGACAAAGTTTCTTCTGCTCTTGCAACAAAGGTCCCAAGAAATTTAAAATGCCGGGACGCAATTTCCAGTCATGGCTAGCCTGTGGTACCAAACTTATTGTCAGGGAATCGCGACAGCTGGAAACGTGATTAAAGCTATCAGCGATATATTTATTCATGCCCGCAATGTGTCTGGCCTTAAATTGCGTAGATATGAATTGCGGACAACGGAAACGCACAAGCTCATGGTACCCTCTAAAATCCAGAGGTTTGCTATTCATCATTCATCATCCATCATCATCAATCAATCCTTCGGCTCTGCGGATAGAAGCGATTACAAGATTTCTCCATGCACATGCTTGGATTGGAGGCTAAATAGGATCGGGGCCCTCGGAAGAGTGGATTGCAGCAGGGCAATATTTCAAAGCAAAACCAATCATTCAATACTTTGCTGGGTATCGTTGGGAGAGAGCGACGAGGGTTTGTGGTTGACAATCACAGAGTTCACAATCTGATGGTGGCCTTCACTACCATTCACGTGTCGTCTTGGCACCACAGCGCCGGCCATTGTTAAACCTTGGCAAAATTCTTCAATGCGCTAGGAGTTATCAACCACATTTATAATTCGGGATGAGCGTGGGAACTCCATGTACACACAATGTCAGATAGCATTGATTCGGATTTTTGTACATGCGGTACACTGGAGAGTTGCGACAAAAAAACTTGCTCATCGTCCCGATTTACGCATCAAAATTATTCCTAATAAGTGTCTCGTTAGTGATAGTTCCTAAAATATAGGTTATTTTTGGCTAAACAAATTATAAGATGGCATTCGCGCTGCTGTGAGCCAGTCCCAAGAGACGGCATCGCCGCTACACGGAGGAGGAATAAGCACGAGAGCAAGGATTGTGAGAGTGCGAGCTGCAGTCCGAAACTCAAGAGAGAGAACTCACATAAGAAACAACGTGTCCCCGGGCACGGATTACAAGAATACGAAGGCCCAGCCTAGTACACACCGGAGTACTCGTACAGTACGTCCTCGATTACAGGAACAAAGAAGAGATCCAAAGGATGAGGAAAGTCAAGTGAGTGGTCCAAGGAACCCAACGGACACTACGTAGAGAGACACAACTAGACAGAACCTAGGCGTAGACAAGATACGCCATGAGCGACCAAAATAAAGTCACGCCAACATCAAACCTCAGACGGCGTTGAGTAGTATGCAGACTTTCAGTTAGTAATACATGCTTAGTTGGGCAAGTATCAATCTCTTTAGGGGTTCTAGGAATCAAGGACGACAATAAGTAAGGAAGACGTGAAACTAGATTCTAAATAACTATCGGGGATAGCAGCGTCGGATACCTAATATACTCTCGACGCCGTGTGATAAAAGTTGCCTAAAGTCTCGCACACGGCAGCTATACCTCACAACAAAGGTAACTAAGGGAGTGTCTTTCTATGCTAAAATGAGTCTTCCTTTTGTAGGGTACAGGAAACGTTTATATACATCATTTATCTGACCACCTGATTCGTGATTGATCGACCGCATTAATCCAAGAGGTTAAGGGTACGGAACCGTTTTTTTTCATCCTTGTTCAAGCTAATCTTGTATTGCGCCTTATTATCTTTCAGAATGAATACATCTCTCGGCAGACCGGGCGCTCCGGCGGTACCCGGTGCAGGACGGGGTGGAGAGTACTATAGCATGCTTACTCGGCGCACCGAAAAAAAAACTTCAACAAGAAATGACGTCCCTGACCCGTTCGCGAACGCTTCTCGGCAGAACTGGTTTTCCCAGTCAGGATGCACAAATGTAGGTCAGGCCAATGACCAGGAGACAGGGGTTTCAATATTAGGAACTAACACAGGGGCATATGGGCCATAAGAGGGTTATTTTGTAGGCATTGAGCACAGTAAGCAGTTCTGGACCGTGTGGTTTCTTTAATAGTTAGGTTGTACTATGCGATCCTCGGATTTGGCTATCTTATCACAGACGAGGTGTCGTAGCTGCTATGTGACACGTGAAACCACCTAGGCTGGTGTGTCTACGTAACTTGCACAGGTCGCAACTCGGGGGTATTTTCGTTTATGCTCTAGTCGGTGCATTGACCTTGAATGACCCCTGATGACCTTGCCATGATCCTTTAAAATTTTCCCTTATCCATTCAACAATCGACCCCGCCCACCAAGTTCTCGCCTGAATACCCCAAAGGTTTAACCCCATTGGTAGTCTTTGTCACTTTGAATGACCTGATGACATTTGATACACATTAACCCCAATAAAGCTCTGTCTTCGTTAAGGGTCAAGGGCCACCCACCCCAACCAAGATTGCAGGGACGGTGCAATCCCTTCGGTCTCAGAGAACCTATGCAGTCAGACAGACAGACATACAGTGACAGGACAGACCACCGGTATAAATCTATAGATGGGCAAAGGTCTTGGAACCGGGGATGCCAAAGGTCATTTAGAGGTGTATCTAAAACTGTACCTACATATATGAGTCATATAAGTTCCTGTTGAGCTGTTGGTGGTCAGTAACTTATTGCAGGGAATGCCCTATATATATGTTGTGGGACCCGCGCTGCGCGGTGGGTCTTCGCACTCTAGCTGAGTATTCCCGTTAGATGAGTATACGGTACTGGAATGTTTTCAGAATAGAAACCAAGGTATTGTAATCGACCTAATTAGCACCCGGGTGCTTCATATCCATATGTCAAAGCACATGGTTATGAAAACACAGCCAAGTTAACCAATCGTGATCCCCTACATGCACCTTCTGACACCAAATGCCCCCTTCGAAAATGTGACACAAAAGTGGTACGGCAAAAACTCTACCACCATATCAAAACTCAGTTATCCATACGTAAGCACGGCCAAGTTACCTACAGATAAAGACACATGGAATGACCTTTGACCCCAAAAATGAACCCCCTCGAATCGAAAAAATGACGCCCAAACTCGTATGATGGTGAAACTCTACCACAATACACCACAAAAATCCAATCCATACGTCAAAGCCACAGCCAGTTACGATAACGACCCCTGGATGAACCTTTGACCCCAAAATGATCCCATTCAACAAACATGACCCACAAAATCTCGTATGGCGAAACTCTACCTACATACCAAAAACTCATCTTCCATATGTCAAAGCCAGCAGCCTGGTACCAGATAACGATTCACCGCGGAGGACCTTTACCAAAATGATCCCCGCGGGACAACCATGACCACAACTCGTACGGCGAAACTCTACCAACATACCAAAAACTCATATCCATACGCTTCAAAGCATGGCTAAGTTACCGAAATCGCACCCTTCACTGGATGACTTGTGTGGGAGACCTGGCGAATCCCAGCTACTATTTAGCTAATTGACAAGAGATAGTTAACAACGTAGCACCAGGGTTTTAAAGCCCCTGATTTAAAGTCGGTGCCTTCTGATTTTTGTCAACATTGGTCGATTAATCAATTATGCAAGGAGGGTTTGGTTGGTTCCTTAAAGCACTACTGGACGGGCCCCCCCAACCCTGATATTGACAAAAGATGCATGGACAACTTTGTTAGACGCAAAAAGAAAAAATGCTTTAATATTAGCACATTTAATGTCCAGACACTTTCAACAGGAAAGCCAAGAAAGAAGAAAACTCGTTCATGAGCACAACGGGATGATTATCGATTGGTTTTTGTTTTTTTTCTATTGCTACAAGAACACCTGCATTGTGCACTAGAGAACCTCTACTACCGGAGAATATCCATGGATATGCAATTATTACAGCCTCGGCATGGAAGAACAAGAGAAATGCAGCAACAGGAGGTGTGTGATTTCTTTTATTACCAAAGGATCTCAAGTCATGTGCCAACCTTGTAAACTTTAATGAGCGCATCGTGAAGCTTACCACGCGGGCAATCAGGAAACAACAGTATTTGCTGTTACAGACCCACAAGGAATATCCAGAGAAAGAAACTGCGCTCAACTTTGGATCCATGAACTTTTCTTACGGCCCCAGTACAGTTCCAGCCATAATAATCTCTGTACATACCTGGAGATTAACAACGCCTAAGCTGGGCTGACGAGCGCCGGCTTCACTGGCAACCAACGAGTCTAACAGAATGGTAATGTACATTGAAGGACTTAATGGAACAATTTAACATTTGTTGCCATAATACCCAAATTCCAAAATCCTTCAGGTAGACTGGGACACACCGCGCCCAAAATGCGAGGAAGTGTCCAACTGGACTATATTGGTCAGAAAAGAAGTGGATTAACAGCATTAAGAACTCAAGAGCTAACACTTTTGAAAGCGTAAGTCTGATCACAGAATTGTCTCTTGAAGGGGAAGAATAGGTATCGTCAGAGGTAAACACTACCAGAGATCCATGAAACAATAGACTGGAGGGCGGTATAGTGGGGGGGATTACAAAGCTTTGTGAGCAGTAGACTGTAGCGGTAACCAATAAAAGGTTCTAACAATTTCTTGTTGATGAGCTTGAAAGGACAAGAACTCCAGCCGCTTGTATATAATGTCTCACTTCAGCCCACCAAAGATAATGGCATAGAAAGGCCATTGGAGAAGATGCTACCTAGAAGAAAGAAGAAGAAGATACGGCCTGTGCTCAAACGACAAAGCTCAGCAAAGCCCAGGAGAAAAAAACTGAAGTACTGACAAGCCAAGAAGGACACCTGTATATCAAATCCAACCGAAGCTCCAAGATAGAAACCTGATGCTGCTAAGGCTTGCACTGATGCCGCTTACAAAATGTGGGTGGCTTTGAGGAGCTTGTTAAGTCCAAGGCTGAAAGCACTTGACGCCCTACACCTTGAAAACACATGTGCGCTGGGGAGGCTTGAGGGAGCTGACCGATATAAAGAAGGCCACCCCACCTATAAGAATTCAAAGGTGATTGAACAATTATTTATCCTCTCCATGAAGAGCGCTGAACCAGGGTTCAGCACTTAGTTCTTACGGTGACAAGTACAGTGTTTCAGAATAACACTAACTTGATGGAAACCTTTATTCAATCAAGTGCATCAGATTAAGCAGACACCATTCCCAAGTGCACAGATCCTGACCTATTGGGCAAGTATTGGATGGAGCTTCAGATCGCCCTTGGGGGGGGGTTGGCTTTTCTGTGAGAACGAAAACTGGAGAACACAAGACACCTGGTCCCCGACAACATTCCTGCAGTAATTAGTCTGGAAGAATCCACTATTCCATGATCAAATGTTAGAAATTTTGTAATAACACCTAAGTCTGGGGCCAAAAAACTTAAAAACCAAAAAATAGCGTCCGCACAATTTTTTTTGCTGATTTCTTACCTCCTGAGACCTACTGATTGAGAAAACTGAGGGTGCCAATTAATTGCACCCTTGAGCATTTTTGAATATTGAATGGTATATTGACCATAAATGGCCCTCAAGATGGTCGCCACCACTAAAATTAGCTTCTAAAGCCGCTTAAGGATATTCTTGTGCCTTTGTATGGGTTTTTGGTGTCAATTGATCAAATTGCACTTCTTTTTAAAACTAAAGTCTTCCCTATACCGAAAATCCAAGATGGCCGCCATTCAATCACATCTAATTAGCAATGTCTCAGATCTTGAAGCATAAATCCGATTGTTGCAATTGTGGTGTTTCTTTATATAGGTTTATGGGTTAGTATAATTAATTTTTACTCTTTGAAAGCATCATTACAGTGTTTCTTTTTACACTATAAAGTGAGATGTGTAATGGCCATACAGGTGAGGAAATACGATATGCCCAAGTTATCAAAAAATAGGTTATCTCGATTGGTAAAGCATTCAAATATTAATATGATTGCAAAAATTGCCAAAAAGGGTAGTCTTAAGTTAGCAGACCATTTAACTGTGATTATAATGCAACAAACACTTACATGATAGTTTACTTGAAGGTATAAAGCATTCAAGTATGGTGGGTGTATGTACATGTTGTATCATACGGTTAGTCGAGTTAGCCCCAAGTTAGTGTTCAACTATGAAAAATACCCACAAAAGTTGTCATGATCAGGTAGTATAAAGTTGGCAAAATATCCAAATACAAAGATGTCTGTTCAGGTTGGTTTTCAAATATGGTATTCTATATTTTGGCAAAGCGTTCAACTATTGAAAATGATAGAAAGTAGTTGTCATGCACGGGTATATAGGGTATAGTCTAATAAAGTGGCAAAATGTTCAAATATAAAGATTTCCACAAGTTGTCGTACTAGTAGTCCCATAGTTGGCCAAAGCATTCAAATTATAAGGGATACACAATTGTCTTAATACAGTGGTATGATTTTATTGGAAAAACATTGAAATATAATGAGGAGAATGTTTCCAAACAATTATTTATTAAAATTATTATAATTATTTTATCTTATTTAAAGGGATAGTCTAAAGTGGGCAAAAACACAAGTTTAGGTAGTACAATAGTAATGTAGTTCTAATTGGAAACTTGTCATCAAGTCTGAAGATAGTGCGATGCATAACATTTCCACATATTTTATTTTTTTTATTTTTTTTATTTTTTTTAGAAACACTTCAAAATCAAAATGAAAGGCCCACGCTGACATAAGAAGGTTGTGGCAACTTTTGCAATATAAAATTAAATAAACACGAATAGATAAAAATATTTTGGAAAATTATTCCCCCTCAGTGTATTCTTAATCAGTTTCTTCTTGATAATTTGGTCAGCTGAATCCCTTCTTAATTTTAAAGTCACGTATTTTGACGTTGCCCAACCTTCTTACATTCACAGAAAATTCACATTGCCTGAAGGGCACTGGTGGTCAGTTCAAAGGTTTTATAGCGATTTCACCTTCGAGTATTGGTCGGTGTGGGTCTTCTTGCGAATAGGACAGTCGCGTCAAGAATAAGGTCAGATTCATCGTCAACCAAAAATCGAGGAATGCGATCTGTCCGTTGTTCTCCTCTTCTCACGGACTATCATTGGGTGGGGTGTGGGGGGGATAAAATCCTTGCGAGAAGTTGTTCGATTGGGTGGTTAAAGAAAGACGATAAATGGTCTTTGATCACTTACTTAACACAAAGTGTCGTCACACATAACGTTCACATATGTCGGTGGATTAGGTGCGAGTCAGAAGGGTTCATGCTCAAAGGGACTCCATAAACAGGTTAGCCACTGGTGGGGAGGGGAAACGAAAGAACCCATCGTTTCTAGCGCATTCGTTTGTGTCTAGTATCGAGTCGCCATTCAAGTACGGTTAGTCAAAAACAACAACTCCACACATCCGTTTCACGTCAGCGTTGCGGAGGGATGTCCTGTCAATGCTTCCTTCAGAGAAGGAACAGATGTGAATAGGGATTCTACATCAACGCTTAGTTACTAGCATATCTCCAAGTCTTTGAGCGTCAGAGTAGGGATTGTAATGTAGGAAAATCATTCGTGTCTGTTACATGGGGTTGGTCTTTCCGGTCAGAGGTGTTTTGAGTATGGACTAGAGGTCAACTCCTTGGCTATTCTGTAGGTCGGCGAGACAATAGCCGAAACAGAAGAAGAATCTTACGGGTGTATTTATTTTAAGACTACTAACACTCTACGACAAACCAAAATTAGTACACCTTAAAGACCCTGTTCCCAAGAAATCAAACTTGGAGTTATCTATTATATTACTTCCCTCTGTGGATCCAGGTGACAAAGTGTAACATGGTGAAACCGGCAGCAGATCATGAAAAAGAGGAACCGACGAACACAAAGAAAGCGACTCAGACGGGCAAACACACTACAAAAATCGGGGGGGGGGGGGGGCTATCGCGAACATGTGTGGAATGACCAACATAACCATTGGGACAGACTAAAATTCGGAGGAACACTAATGGGACTGGAAAGGAAACTCATCACGTTCCCCTTAATCAAGTCGACCCCTACAACTCAATAGGGACAAAGGGCAGAAATTCCTCCTGGAATGGGTAGACTACTCCAAGGATGCCTCTTAACCAATGAACCGGAAACTAAATTACTGGGGGTATCGTTACTCATCTTCTTATTTTTCTTATCTCCCTTTGTTTACTGGGAATAATGGGAAAACACACGTGACTGCTTTGTTTTTAGTTTGCTCTGAGATGCATTCGCTAGAGTGTGGAAAGCTTAGCCTTCCAATGTGGATGCATCTAGGGAAATATTATTTGACAGCACTAAATGAAGATCCCTGACACCAATAAGTCGATTGTTGTGTACACTGTGCGCGGGGGGATGCTTGTCTTGAAAACGTAAACTTTCCACAGCCAGGAGTTGTTGTTGTTAGTTCTTGCGTTGAGGGCAGAGCTAAAGATGTTTATAGACGTGGAGCCGCTCAATGTTTAATTAATGGTTGGGCTTGGATTAGGTGCAGTCAGAAGGGATTCCTGCTCAAAGGACTCCATGAACAGGTTAGCCACTGGTGGGGAAACGAAAGAACCCATCGTTAGCGCATCAGTTTGTGAGTATAGGTCGCCTTCAAATATGAAGTACGTGTTAGTCAAACAAAACTCCAACATCCGTTTCACGTCAGCGATGCGGAGGGATGTCCTGTCAATGGCTTCCTTCAGAGGAACAGATGTGAATAGCGATTCTACATCAAAGCTTAGTTACTAGCATATCTCCAAGTCTTTGAGGGTCAGAGTAGATATGAATGTAGCGAAATCACTCGTGTCTTTTACATGGTGTCTGGTCTTTCCGGTCAGAGGTTGAAGTATGTAGGTCAACTCCTTGGCTATGCTGTAAGTCGGAGAGCCAATAGCCGAAACAGAAGAAGAATCTACGGGTGTATTTTAAGACTACTAACACTCTACGACAACAACTAGTACACCTTAAAGACCCTGTTCCCAAGGAACGCCAACCTGGAGTTATCTACTCTATTCCTTGTGGATCATGTGACAAAGTGTACATTGGTGAAACCGGCAGATCATTGAAAAAGAGAACCGACGAACACCAGAAAGCGACTCAGACGGGCAACACACAAAAATCGGCTATCGCCGAACATGTGTGGAATGACCAACATAACATTGGGACAAGACTAAAATTCTGGACAGGAACACTAATTGGACTGAAAGGAAACTCATCAAGTACCCCTACATCAAGTCTACCCCTAACAACTTCAATAGGGACAAAGGAGCAGAAATTCCTCCTGAATGGGGTAGACTACTCCAAGGATGCCTCTCAACCAATGAACCGGAAACTTAAATACTGGGGTATCCTTTACTCATCTCTTATTTTTCTCTCTCCCTTTGTTTACTGGTGTATATAAGGTGAAACATCGTGACTGTTTAGTTTGCTCTGATGATGGCATTCGCTAGAGTGTGGAAAGCTTAGCCTTCCAATTTGGATGCCTCTAGGGAAAGATTATTTTCTACTCAAATGAAGATCCTGACACAATAAGTCGATGTACTACTGTGCGCTGTTCTTGAAGAACTTTCACACAGCCCAGGAGTTGTTGTTGTTCTTCTTGCGTATGAGGCAGCAGCTAAATATGTTTATAGACGGTGGAGCCTGCTCACTGTTAATTGGTTGGGGCTTGAATTATGTCCACCGGTGGATGAAAGGTAGGGCACTCATTGAGAATGTGATCCGCAGTCGGTGATGGAGAACCACATTGGCAGGTTGGAGATGGTCGCAGCCCCCATCGGTGCATATTGCTGTTGAAGCGACCGACTCCTGTGCGAATCCGGTTTAAGGTGACCCATTCCTTGCGTGGAAGATTGCTACCAGGTGGTAGTTCTGTCATAGGTGTAATAGTGAGTTGGTCTGGTCTTGAAGTATCTATCCAGGCAGTATTCCATGTCCGTAAGATGTTGAATGGGGAGCTGGAGAGTTTAGCAGCGTGTCGACAGAAAGGTGGACCAGAGCACAGTCTCTGTCTGCTGAGCTGGTGTGATTCTTTGACAGTGTTATGCAGCAGGTGTTGAAAAATGATGTCGATAAGCTGTACTTTGTTTTTTACATTATTAAGAATGACTTGCTGCAGTGGAAGAGGCAACTCAGGCTAAGCTGGTGCTGTCTACTGACCTGCTTTCCAGCGTGACCGCTCCTTGTTGCACCCTTGATACTAAACTCAAAGTAGCGATCAAAGACATCTGCTTTGCTAAGCTTTTTTTATGTACATGAGAACCCCGACACAGTCTTGTACTTTTCCATGTACTGGCTAGGGTGCATCAGAAGCCCCTTATGTCAATCAATTTTCTTGTACCTAGTCTTAAAGTGTGCCACTTGTCAAAATAATAACCTCCACCAAGTTAAAATTCATTTGGAAGTAGGCAAGGGGGCCACCGTGAGCTTAAAGTTTTGTACACAAAGTCAATAGGATGTTTTATTTTTGAAAAAAACACCAAAAAGATGTGATCGTCATGTGTGATTTGGTCATAAAGAAACAAGCTTCTTTTGTAAAGTCTTTGTGCTAAGCAGCCTGAGCTCCCTGAAGTCATAAATAATGATAACATTGAAACATATTGACCATTTAAAAATCTAATTAAGGACACTAAACCCATAATCGTATGTACTTATGAAGATGAGAGACAAGCTAAGCTAATGTTGTGGCAGCCAATTTAATTGTTGGCAATTTTGGCAGCATCTTGGATTTCGGTATTATGGAAGGCTTAAGTATTTAAAAAATAAGTACCAATTTGAAATTCTTGACACCCAAAAACATATACAAAGACAATAGAATCATCATTGTATTAGATGAAGCTGAGATATTGCTAATTATATGTGGTGCGGCCATCTTGGCGGCAATCTTGATTCGGTATAGGTAAGACTTTAGTGTTAAAAGGAAAAAGAAGTACCAATTTGAATCATTAACACCAAAAACCCATACAAAAACACAAGACTCATCCTATAGCTGCTTTAGAAGCGGAGTTATTGCTAATTAGGTGGTGGTGGCGGCCATCTTGGATATTTCAAAATGCTCAAAGGGTGCAATTTGGCACCCCTAAGTTTCTCAATCAGTAGGTATTCAGGATGCAGAAACAGCCAAAAAAATTGTGCGTATCTACCTTTGGGTTCAGGTAAAAAAAATGGGGTTTGGGCCCCAGACTGTACTACATGGAAACAAACCAGCTGCCTTTTCAACATCATTCATCATTCCTCTACAAAGAAAGGTGACCCTCAACAACCCCAATAAACTACAGAGGAGGAATTACACGGTCACCCCTGGCCTCTAAGATCTGCAATTCAATGCTGCTCAACAGGATCAATCCTCACATAGATCCCATTCTCAGAAGGAACCCAGAACGGTTCGCAAAGGCAGATCAACATACCTCGATACTGCCCTCAGAAGGATCATAGAAGAGTTGAGAATTTCCAGAGAGAAAAGCTCAATTGTGATTCGTAGATTTTTCCAAGACTTTTGACAGTGTCAACAGGAATTGTTAGTGAGTAATTGCTGCATATTTCTCGCCAACTACGGTGGCCCAGATGAGACTGTCAAGTCAATGCATCATGTATGTAACCATATAGCTTTGTGCAGACCATGGATGGGCCCACACATGAGTTCCTAACAAAATACGGCAGCCGCCAAGGAGATACTCTTGCTCCCATCTCTTTGTAGTGTGGTTGATTACAATACTCAGACAGAGTCTGGCCATTCATGAAAGGGACAAAGGGACTCACCATCAAACCCAAGCGTTCCAGACGTCACATGGGGCAGCATATCACAGACCTTGACTACGCAGAGATCTAGCTTAACAGCTGATCTGTATGTGGTGCACAAGATCTACTAACATACATTGAGAATGCCTGCAGACAAAGTCGGCCTACTACAGCTAAATGCCAAGAAGACTGAATATATGATGTCAATGAGGAGACGATCATCAACCTATTGCACAGCAGATGGTTAGCCAACTCCAAAGAGGTCAAGGACTCAAGTATCTAGGGTTCCTATGTTGCCGACAGCAGAAGACTTCTGTCACGCAAAAGACAAGCATGGAGTGCCTGCAATTAAACTACACCACTATGCGCAATCTGCGTATCTCCAATTCAACACTGAAATCTTTTAGAGCCTGTGTAGAGAGAGTCTCCCTGTTATATGGATCGGAGACCTGGACCCATGAAGAAAAAGAGCATACAGGAAGACTGGATGGCACCTACCCAAGCTTCTTATGCGAAGTACAAAAACAATATCCTGGCGCGAGCAAAAGACCAAGCAACCAGAGATATGGAGATATCCCTCCAATTTCGTGTTCTGTTGACACAACACCGTGCCGAACTTTTGCCGGTTCACTGTATCGTGCGAGGGGACCAAGTAGTCTCAGACGTTCCATGTTGCGATGTTACCATGCCAAAACAGGGATCGTCGCCCCTTTACTACATATTGATGTGATTGGCTCGAGACATCCAGCAGGATTCCATTGACATCACCAACCCTAAGGACAAACAGGGACATTTAGCGGTACATGTTGAACAGAATCTCGGCTGCGGCCGTAGATAGATAGAACCTTTGCAGAGCTGCCAACATTGAGATATTGGAATCGGGGAGATTTGATCTGGGATCGAGAGAGATAGAGTTTGATGTTTAGAATCGGGGAGAAGATTTTTGAAAAAATAGCGAGCATTTCGGTGTACTACCTCCCCAAGAGGGATACAAGCCAATGGACTAGGTCTAAAGATCAATTGAAAGCTTCCACAGTAGGAACTGTCAGTAGGAAACTTAGTCCATTTGGATTTTTTAAAGAATGACTTGAAAAAGGTTGTTTGAAGTAGTTAAAAGTCAAACTTTAAAGGTCGTAACTGAAAACGAAGCCACCTACATAGTTATGAATGCATCAGAGATTAGAGCTCTTAAAAATAACGCTGTCCGAAAAACAAAAAAATTGACCGAGCTCCGCCGTTTATGACAGCTCCCATTAAGGAAAACTGTCGTAGGAAACTAAGTACATTCATGGAGATTTAAAAAAAAATTATTGAAATGAAAGTTCAAAGTAAAAAGTCAACTTTAAAGGCCCGTAACTTGAAAACGAAGACACATCTACAAACATATCACTGAATCAGGAGATAGAGCTCTTAAAAATACAGCTTCCCGAAAAAAATGACAGGGCTCCGCCGTCTTCTGACACTACCCCGATTAGGGACTGTCAGTGGGAACAAAAGTCCACAAACCAGGCACTAAATAATTATAACCTAACCTTTTGCACAAATAGTAATGATGGAGCAATCTCCAAAAAGGCAAAGAGCAATTCACACCAGGTTCATAATCTTGTAGGCCTATCCCTTTGCACCACTGGAAGTTTAATTTGTTAACAATTTAAGACAAAGCATAGCAATACAATTAACATGGTTTAAATAAAATAAAAATATTGCTGTGCTGGTCCCATCCGAAAGTCGGGAGAAAGTCGGGAGAAAAAACTATGTCAGAAACCAAGGATATATAGCTTTCGCATAAGAATGTTGTTACTTATTTTCTTACTTGTTATACGTTTTTTTATTCAACACCACCATTCATTTTCCATGACCCCTGAATGACATTTGGACCCCAAAATGCCCCCTAAAAAATGTGACCATAAAAACTCGTTACGGCGAAACTCTACAACAACACCAAAATTCATATCCAGTATGTTAAAAAGGACGGTGATGAAACACATAGCCGGACAAACCCAACAAGCCCACAAGGTGATTTTTTTTAGTAATATTAGATTGTGACCAAATTGGGTCAAAGGTCACATAGGGCCATTTAGAGGTCAAAAAGGGCACATGGGGTCATATCACCCCGGCCTATCTCTCGCCGCATACCAGTAACGAAGTCCTGGACCGTGGGTTCCTTTAGTTTGTCATAGCATTTTAGTTTCAGAAGTGTTTTATTAGATCGGTTGACAAAATGGGGTCAAAGGCATATAGGGTCATTAGAGGTCACCTCTATATATACTCAAATGAGACTTGGGTCCAGTGGTTTCATTTTGACTACGTTGAAGGTAATCGGCAAATGACACTAAACAGTTTACATCCACACTAAGGTGTTACACGGCATGCCTTACAGTGATCTGTAATGCAGCAAGCTTGATAAACAATAGTATATATGCATCTCTTTTACAGCATACATTGACGCTTGGTTGCACACGTAATAAGGATATCAGAGGGGTCATAAAATACTGGTAGCAGAGCAAAATGTCGGGGTGTTACGTTTTGTTTTTTTTTTTAAAATTTCTATTAAGTTTAGTATGTTTCAGGCCACTTTGCAGGGGGGAATACCCTTTCAAAAATAGAGGATTATTGACAATTCCGTGACTTCTGTTGAACAATTTTTAGGAGATTCCTAGTCAAAAATTGTAATTAATTTCTGGCAGATGTGTTCCAAAGATTTCCACTTAGTATTGCTATGCTTACCGCCAACTATTTCAACATTTTCCGCTTTTCAACAAAGCGGAATATTAAAAAGGTTAAAAGTGAATGTTAGGCCAATCATGTAGGGAGCACTGTCGGAAACAAATAACTAAAAACCCGTTTTCAAAGTAAGGCAAGAGTGTTGTCGTCCCCAACTCGCAATAGAATATAGATTATCCCAGTGTAAGGGTTTTAAAAATATTCATTAGTAGCCACCGCTGTGCAAGGTGGAATACCTCTTTGTTTATCATATTTATAGGATCGAATATTTATATCTAGAAGAAAACATAATATATTAAAGGCCTCAAACTTTCAAGGACGCTTATAATTCCAAGAATGGTTTTCAACAGTTTCAAGGTGCCTTTAAAACGGTCAACGAAGTGTTACATCGTTAGAGAAACAGCCACGCTGGGAATGGTCATACATTGTATCGAAAACAGCCAACAAGAACTTAATAATGACACAACCAGAATAGTTTTCAGCATACACCAAAAAATTGTTGTTCTCAAGACCTCCAAATTATAACCAATATACATAAATAAAACATTCTAAACTTTGCCGTTACGAGAAAACCAAACAGCAAAGAACAACAACAAACCCAACTTTTCTTCCATCCTATACCATAAACACATAAACCACTATGACCTAGTCGGTATAAATGCCCTAATGGGAAAAAAAAGGGATTGCCTTCTGCAAAGGACGATAAAAACGATACCAAAATTGCTAGGTACGGACTTAATATTTTGAAGTTTTGCTTCACTTAAGTAGGACAACATTATACTTCTGGCTGAATTCTTTGGAGACTTGGTTGCAAAATACCCCGAGTTATAAACATAACTCAAGTATGCTGATTCAAGTAAGAAACAACTTCTTTGTGTTCTCTAGTCGGTCGACCCTTCATCCAGGGGAATTTGTTTACACTAAATCTACTCTCAAGTCAAATGAACTCGCACTTGTGTTGACCTCAGTCCCTGGTAAACCCTTGGTAGATATGGTAACACGATCACATTTCATTTTCGCCTGCTGAAGAACCCCACTAGAACAGGTTAATAGGTGCACACATAAACCAATAGCATTCTGAAGAAAGACAAAAAGCACGGCATCAAATGATGTTCCAAAACTGACCAAAAGATATAAAAGTACCCAAACTGACTGCGTCACTAAAAAATTCCCAAAAAAATAAAACCTACGGGAAAGGCCACTAGCTCCAGGCAAACATTTGCCAAATTTTGGTGAGAAAACGGACATTAAAACGGCCGAACTAGTTTCGCAAAAAGAAGCCGACATATTAAAAACGCCGCTTTTCGGATGGCAATAATCCATCAATTTCAAGAATTGATGGTTAAAAAAGAAAAAAATAGTAAAATTTCAAAGTATGAATTTATGTGTATCTTTACAAATTGCACCTTTAACAACATAAAACAAGATCTGATATAGGACCAACTCGGCCCCTCACCTTTTTGAAAACTGCGCTTGGATCCTGAAGCGGTCTGAAAAGTTTAATATGGTTATATGAACCCACAATATTAAGATATCCAACCTGATCTAACCAGAGCAGCAATTATATGGTGGCCTTACAGCAAACAGCAGCGAACGACTTGTGCTAACCTGCGTATCTTATGATTCGAGATTACTTTAGACTGCAAATTTCATTTTATTGTTCACTTACCTCTTCTGTCATAGAATCATAAAACCAAGATTCTCAGAAATGCATCTTAAAGGTGCTTGTTCCGATTTATGTGATTGTGTTCCTACTTGATATGAGAGACACTTGCAATTGCACATACCCCACCATCAAGTACCGGGGAAACAAAACTTTGAGTTTTGATGGTAGACGCAATCTTGCATGTTGCAAAGGCCCTATTCAATACTGTGCTAATTTGGTTAACCAATAAAACGGCTGTTTTTGTTATGCCTTGGCAATGAAATGGATTTGACGGCTCCTCAAACTTTCAGGACGACAATGAGAGAAAAATACGCCTTTCATCGGATATCAAAATCGATACTACTTCCGGGGAAAGTTGGGGGGTCCCAAAGTGATCGGAACACGCACCTTTAACTTGAAAAGCATATATGAAATGCCCCTTTGTTTTAATGTTAAGATTGTTTTGATTGAAAGGTTACATACTGCAAGCTTTTAAGTGTTTTGTTGCGTGAAAACATTTTAAAATGTTGAATGTTGAATGTGTTTAGCTGATCTCTTTCCCACGAGTTGTAAGCTTATTTTATGCTCTGGGTGGCTAAACCACTCTTGTGATATAAAAAAAAGATGGACACATGCTACAAATTTCAGGGAGTTTGAGTAAGTGGGATATCATCGTTTCCTGAAAATTTATCCGCTCTTGCCCCAAGGGCTAAACAACATGCTCGAAGCGTGTTTGTGACAAATTTTATGCGGGAATCGTCAAAACAAAAAGCTACAGAAGAAGTTAAAAGGTATATCACCTACCAAAAAATGTGGACTATCCAGTTGTATGCTGAAAATTAACATACCAGTCTTACATCCCTGAATTTTGGTCTGTTCCCCCTCCCCCCATGTTTGCGGAAGCAGAGGTTAAGGGGACTTTTAGAAACCTGTGATTTTGAACTAGTGTACCCCTAAACCTATGAATTAAAAAAAGGGAGTCATTGTATACAGATGGATTCCTACCACCCACATATAATACATCTTTCACCTAATCTACAAATGCGTAAGGACAAACAGAAGAAAGGACAACACAGGACACACACACATACCCCACACCCACCCCCCACCCGAATGAAAGCAAATATACAATTGGTCTGTAAGCTGAAGAAATTATCACCTCTGATAACAGGGTATGGCGACTGCATCAGTGTTCCTTGTATGCGTATAAAAGCGCATCATCCTCTCTGGTGTGCAGGTGGACTTTATCATGTTCTTCTCTGTTGGAGCAGATGCATGGACGCAGAAAGGAAGAGGAGAGGTTGATCTCTCTGTTGGGAGCAAGGCCTGTGTCTCTGTAGGAGAAACTGGACAGAAAACATGGATGTCACAATCAACACTTACAATCTATCTACGATAGGCTGTAATAAAAACACTAACTTTTATGACCCCTTAATTTTATTTCTGTCCAAAATTCCTTGAATGAATACAAAAACATTGCAAGTTAAAACTTGCCATGCATCCCCCTAGTGGGGAGCCAAATAGTAAATGGCTCATACAATATGCACAAAGATGTTGACAAAAACACTACCTGACAGGAGACTCAAACAAATATCCCAAAGATCCAGGAGTACTATGAAGTGATTTGTATGTCTCCTGCAAAAAATGATGATACCATCAAATAGGAGGGTAGTTTGGTTTTGGACTTTATTTACTCATATGAGGTTTTAAAAAAAAAATGCATGGGGAGGTTTTCCCTGCCCAGCAGAGTCCGAAGTTACAAAATCATTCACAATTTTTATGGTTGTTTAGTCAAGTAGTGATTTTCTAACAATTGTTCGTCCATTAACACATCTATCCCCATTCTGTTTCTCCAGGGAGGGAGTGAAGAGGAAGGAATACACGGAAGGAAGAAAAGTAAGAATTCAGGTCAGTCTCGAACCAGGGGGCCCGAAACTGAGGAGGATACCACGTATTGCGGTGTTGATGGCCTGGCCAGCGAAGGGCGAGCCCATTTTGAGTCTTTGTGCATTGGGCATTTTTTGGCGTTGGTTTGCGGTTAGGGTTAGGGTAGGGAATGGGGGACAAAATACACTGAACATTCCATTTTTTAATTTTGAAAGATTCAAGTCACGCAAAGAGTGACCTGCAAATTTGGCCATTTTGAGAAAATTACCAGATAGTTCTTTGTTTCAATACACCAAGAGTCCACAAGTAGTTTAATGCAAACAGTCATAGTAATTGTATTGTGATACTCAACTATTTTGCATCAATAGTCAAATGAACAACATTGTTTTTCATAATCCCCTGGACATGACATAGGTGTTGTGCATCTCTTTGCGTGAACCGCGTTTACTTGCAATCCAACAGTGGGTCGTATTGGTGGGGAAGCGGGCGTACACAGTTACATGTCCAAAGGATTCTTGAAAATACTGTAGTTTCCTGGTCTTGTACTGATCATTTTGATACCACATTTCATTTTGCACTAGCCCTCAGTTGTACTAAACCTAAACTTGTAACGTGTACTAAAACCTAAACTTGTAACTTTTATCTACACTACCAGTGATAAATTTTAAGGATTAAAAAGGTTGGCAGTGTTGGAGTGAGTTTGGATTCCTGAGAGTCTATTAGCTGAGTCCAATTCCATCAGTGTCAAGTGTGAGTCCCGATTTCGAGTCCATTTGACCCAAGTTGAAGACCATAAGCTCTGGAGTCCCCCAATTCTTGGTGCCCTGAGTCTGGTCCGAGTTCCAGCAGGTCTGAGTCCAAGAAATTCAGTTAAAGGTGGTGTGACCAGAGGACCTCCACCATACCGACTTGTATCCATTTTAGAAACCTTGTGTGGCTCAAACGTGGGCCCGAAGGACTCGACTCAAAGTTGATAATTGGACTGGTATTCCTGACTCACTCCACAAAGAAAGGGGGCAAGGCATACCTTGGTTCCTCAGCTTTATCTCAGATCTCCATCGCAAACTTTGTTGTCCAACTTGTATCCATCCTGTCCTGCTTTCCTTGTAACGCACACCACAGATCACACACACACTGTCATTTGATTGTACTGTCCCAACAGCTGATCAACCCACTGATTTGGGTTCCCCCCCAGGTAGAGTTGGTTTGATCCTTGTGGGCCGTTTCCTGGCCTTCCTTGCTACACACGAGATGGTGAAGTCTAATACCTTTGGATATAGGCCTAAGTGGCAAACCGGTACGGGCTGCGTCGAATAATAGTTTTCAGTTTCTTACAAAATTTGCCGGTGTGGGCCCAATCAGGTACTGGACAGAGGTCCATAATAAATAATAACAACAAAAAGGTAAGGAAGAGGGAGGACAAAGCAACACAGGGGGAGGAAGGAGAAGAAAAGAAAGAAGGGAGGTACTGAGGGGGGATCACACTGGGATGACACGAAAAATGACTGTAATCAAGCCAATATGATTACGCGTAACGATTATTTCTTTGGTCTAGTTGACATCTATTGCTCATGTGACTGACGTACTCGTTCAGCTACTTCTGGTGAAATTCCATGTCTTCTGTGTCAATCCTTCTGATCAACATCAGTAGCTTCATCTGCCTCAGGGGATGAGAAGGTACATCTCCAGGGTCAGTACGAAGAATCGATACTTTGGGATGGTTTTAGTTTGTCATAGAGAACAGTCCACCCGGTTTTATGGATGTAATTCTCCACTCGCCTGTAACAATATTCATCTTCTCTTGCTTAGAAGCAGGTTTGTAGAGTCACAAGTGTGTCTCTTAAGCCGTCGCTGATTTCACAGACTCTAATGAACCTGGCCGCGAGGGGGGTCATTTTTCTGAGGGATAGGAAGGAACAACTTGCGAATATATGTGCCTGCCATATCGGCACAGCCTGGACCAACATTGCACAACATGACCAAGGTAAACACAATGCCCGTTCTGCTTCCCCAGACCTGATACAGCTTCATCTCCAAATCATCACCAAGGATGTTAAAACCCCTGAACTTTCCAGAAGCACACACAAGATCAATCATGTATTCTAATTTCTTGAAGAGTGTTTTTCGGTAGTGAAGCATGGTTTTGCCCTTAGTTGTGATATGGCATTGTACACAGGAATGGCTTTAATTTGTGGTGAGCATACAGACATAAGAGTTCACTGTGCTAGGTAACTTGGAACAGGAATAACAACAGTGCTTCTCTCGACTCTTGCTATAATGGCAGGGAGAGTTTTCATCCAACACCTAAAGAGACACTATATTCCTAATAGATGAATGAGGGGCTCAACGGGATGTGTGGCCAAAAAACCAATAATCTATTAAAAGATGAACAGCAGCCAGGGCATCTAACATTCTTGAGTACAACGTCCCAAAACTTTCACAGACATCTTCATATAGCTCATGTTACCTGGTTTGTGGTTTGGATTGTCAAAGCGAGGTAATTCGCAGTTGGCTTGGTGCGCACCAGGAATCCGCAGCATTCCGAGGGGGTTCTTATGAGCTTTCATGTATCATTGCATGCTTCTCTTCCTTTGCCACCCATTCTTCCATCACTTTGTATTCTCGTTAAACAGACGATGGACTCCACATTTGCAACCAGACGTCGAGTCGCTCTGCGGCTCCATATCTGTCTCCTTTACAGTAAAACTTGTCATATGCTTCATGCCTCGACGTGACTTACCACTTCATCTGTGTTTCAATGCCTGTGAGACATGTATGTCCTTGAATAACATGAATGCGGTTTGCCTTCCTCTCACTTATCTGTCTAGGATGACAATGCTGTGGGAAGAAGAGACTATACAAGTGCTCACAATTCTTCTCCTGCTCAATCTCATCAAATACCTCTTCATTCTGGTACGAAAGAAGCCATATTAGGAAGCTTACGTGCTTGGTTGATGAGGTTATCAAATGATAGCGATACTACATTATTTGACATATTCCAGGAGTTATGCTCTTTTGATATGCTCATGCTTGTGTTTGCATGAATCTGGTTTGGAGGCATTCTAACCCAGCAACATAAGTCGGGCACTGCTGTAGCTTTTCACTGGCCTCTCGGCTAACCTTTCGCAGAATTTTTACCCATCGAATGTCCATGGGGATAAGATCATTTCTTATGATCTTATTATGCATTATCTCCAGCTCAGCTTCTCCTGGGACAACTTCTGTCAGCAATCTTTTGTATGCGAGCACCTTCATGTTTGTTGAACGAAAACCTTGTTTCCTCTCTTGCTTTGTCTATAGCCATAGAACTCATCCACACAGGCGAAAGTCGTTGTCACTGGGTTCTTTGGTTTTGACACTGCATTGATGAGATGGAAAGTGACTCTAGAGGAGTTGAAGACTGCCCTCATCCTGTCTCCCTTGGTGGTGCAGTCCACGCAACAATAGAATCAGCAGCATGACTCCCCAACTGGGTTAGCAGCCTTTATGAAATCAGACCTAGCAGCCTTGACCATGTCTACACGTCTTCAAGTCTCCGAGCAACCAACGAGTCTCCGCATATCTGGAATTACATCCTTGGGTTTGTTTGAAACAAATCAAGCGCATTGCTAGCACTCTTCCTCCACCACTTCTTGCACTCTCCTCATGGGGCCCTGAATAATTTCCGATCACGACCAAGGGTGCACTCGGCAATAAACTGAGATGAACAGAGCTATCCAAAAGGTCACATGCATCTTCTCATTTCCCTTCAGACCGGAGAATTACGCAGCCTCAACGCTTTCCGTCCTCCTTAAGGATGGCAACATAAGGTGATAAGTCCCTTCTTCTTGATGACATTGATGCGGTCTTCAATTTGGGTAGTTGGTTGAGAGCATCGGTCATCTTCTCGATGTTGTTTTGTCGTAGTGGTATTTGCTTCCTGGTGAATCAGATTCTCCCAGTATCTGATGCCCTGCAGATGTTTTTACAAATTACCAATCAATTTATTTTTAACCATCTGCAGCCATTGACTACTGGATATATTATTCAAAACACATTTTTTTATAAATCGCTAACTGAGCCTGATTTTCCTTGTCCAATGTTTGACTGAAACATATGCATTTCCTTCTGAAGAAGTGGAATGCCCCACATTACCATAATTACACCCCTAAAAAAGAGAATGGTCCGACCAGTGACCCCCAGTCACACCCTGTCGACCGTAGCTCTTCCTTAATCCGTTTTGGGCTCAAACCCACACGGACGCGGGTATATATCATGCTGTGGGCGGGCCCGGAAGTGGGAAATTCAACATTGGAAGGAAATCAGGATTCAGTTTAGATGATTTATAAAACATAATGTGTTTTTTGAATAATACATTACCTGAAATGATTTCCTTTACACCAATGTTTGACTGAAACTAGCATAACCCCGGTTGATGAATATTTTCCAATCACCCAGGACTAGCACCTCAGTCGGAGTTGGACATGATATTCAGGGCAGCCAACAGAATGCAGCCCAAGGCAAGACCAGCACTAAACATAAGTACATATGTAAAGGCCTAAAGCATTACATAAAATCGGGGACCTAAACGCTCACCTGACAACGGAATACTCCGGGCGAGCGTCAACGTCGGCACGGATAGGAGACTTTATGATGATTGAGAAGTTAGTTTTGTTTCTGCAGGCGTTGCTCTCGCCACGTTCTCTTGGGAGTTTGTACGTTTCTGTAGTACCACAACGCGACGAAACGTTGGGTAAGCCCTCCACGACATAGGCTCGCAGATTTCGGCAATTCTTATCCGCGGTGATAGGCCCACGGGACGCGATGGTTACTTACAGAATGGCTCGAGCTTGAAGCTCCTATCAGTCACCGGCGTTGGATCATTATTATCAGCGGCTAATCCATCTAGCATGGTCCCTTTGTGGGACGCGGACTCGTGGGGGGGAAGCGTGCGTAAGAAACACGATTCGTTCCAGCCCCTGAGCGAACTAGTCTTACGTTAAGAGTACTCAAGGGCGCCCGAACGGGACACCACCATCACAGGCAATCTTCCCGCACCGAAGACTGACATGCAATTCGGGGTCAGATAATTGTTGAGGTCGGAATTAGGTATGAATCGTTCTTGGCAGAAAAGTCCGCCTAAAACGATTTGACCCTGTCCCGAGAGAAACTCATACGCTACACAATCGAGTTTTTGATCTCCCGACATCGTCTCCCAGAGGCTAGAGCGAACCAGAAAGACACGCCTTAATAGTGACTACGGTCTTTACTGAGGCCTCAGTCCATAGGTTTCAAATGGGGGGTCTTCACCAAGTAGTCTAAGAAGACTGTATTTTGATGTCCGCAGGGTGGTACCAGGTTCCTTCCTGGCGCGGTCGTGTATTAACTCCCCCCTCGACGAAGGAGACTGATCGAACGCATCGTCGTTGATAGTCGACCAATCATCGAAACCTCTATTGATCCGCTAAGATAGCGGACTTGAAGTTTCATGACAGTCGAAGTTTCAAGTCCGCTATCGAAGCGATCATTGAGAAAGTCAGCGATCTCTGCTACAGACGCCCGAGTCGGAGATCACTGCTCTCTCTCTCACAAAGAGGGGCCAGCGGAAGTAAGGGTCCAAGACACTATAGTAAGGCGTCCATGGTAGATGTCCTTTCTGGCCCGCTGATTATTATCGGGCACCCTCTGCGAAGCCAGAATCTCGGCATCGCTGCCGGAATAATGGCCACGCAGAGTCAACGCCTAGATGCTCCAGCGAACCAGAACTGTCGCTCCCTCCGCTCGTAAGGGACACTAGTTTCCGGACTGTTTCGGTAAGACCAGCGGCATGCCGCCAACGATCCACCATTGGTCGCAAAACCAAGGTGTTTCGGCCAGAATTATGGCGATTAGGATGACACAACTTGGGCACGCCTCCCGCCGATTTTTCGAAATACATATGCCGAATCGGATCGGTCGGAAGGCAAAGGCCGTGAACCCCGTCCATTCTATCGCCATAGCGTCGACTCCGTACGCACCCGGGTCGTGATTCCGGGTGCATACAGAGGGAGCTGGTGGCTCAGGTTCGAGGGCGAACAGGTCGATCTGAGGAACAAGAGTCTCTCTGAAGATCTCACCCCTCGCACATACATCTCGTTCAGTATCCGCATTTCCGTATGCGTCTCCGCCGCGAGACAGATCGCGGCAAGAAATGTTTTACGGCCCCCGGAATGTTACCGCGGACATCGTGTATTGCCCGGTCCCGACACCACGCTATGAGTCGGCATGGCGTCAAGGCACAGGGGTCGAGACCGAGTCCCGCCCCGCCTGTTGATGTAGGCCACCATCGGTGGGTTGTCCCGACTGTAACTAGGACACTGAGTTGGTCACCATCGCCTGCGAATTGAGTCTAGGGACGTTCATCTGCCCCATCAACTCGAGGGTCTATGACATGGGCCTTATGCCTCTGTCTGGGACCAAACGTCCCCGAGGCGCATAGGTCTATGGTAACCCCCCCCAACCCGACTTCGATGCGTCTGTCGTGATGACCACATCGCTCGGGATGCCGCCGGAAAGATATTCCCCGAGTCAAGGTTTGGGGCGGTGAAACCACCATGCCAGGTGTTTTCCCTGATCCCTGCCTTATAGGAATCAGACTGTGAATCGGTTCCTGATCGGCCTTTATTGTCGCCCGAGTGCATTTGAAGCAACCTCATATGAAGAGCGACAGTACGGGCCAGGTCGACGAGACTGGCGATCAAGCCTAGAAGGCGAAGGCGAAGCCAGTCTCTAGCGGGGGCCTGCGAGCAGCTGCCAGGGATTTCGCGTCTGAACCACGACATTCTGCCCCGCTCGTCCGTCGGTTCTGCAATGCCCGGAAGCAATTGGTTCAAAGGCCGAACACCCAGGTACCTCAGGTCCTGAGAGGGGGTAAGGCCGATTTGTCGAAGTTGACAAATGACGTGCCCAACCTCGCACGACCTGAAGCGGAC
Source organism: Ophioderma brevispina (assembly GCA_023653785.1). Lineage (NCBI taxonomy): Eukaryota > Metazoa > Echinodermata > Ophiuroidea > Amphilepidida > Ophiodermatidae > Ophioderma > Ophioderma brevispina. The sequence continues at coordinate 5,018 of JAMKCH010031439.1, read as the reverse complement.
GACTGACCATGTTCAGCGTCCGCCTGGGTGTCGACGACCGTAATCAGCCAGTCGTTCAGGTACATGCAGAGGTTTACCCCCTGACCTCCTTAGAAGGCGGTCCCCCCTCCCGGGTCACTATTGTGAAGACCCTGGAGAGGTGGAAAGTCCTAAGGGGAGACACGTCCACCCGTACGACTGCCCTGGATTTGGAATCGGAGCCAGCGACAGTCGGATTTGTGGCGACTGGGATGTGTAGGTATGCGTCTTTCAGATCCAAATAAGACGCCCAGCTCCCTTCAATGACAAGCGCAGGATCGACTCGAGGGTTTCCATCCTGAACCTCTTCGTCTTGATATACTGATTCATAGGCTTCAAGTTCAGGATGTTCCGGCCAATCCACCCGGTCTTCTTGGGGGCCACGAAGAACGTCGACCAAAACCCCTCAGTGAAAGGGGGGTCGACCGGGGGAATGGCACCCTTCGCCAAGAGCGCCGATACCTCGTCCAGAAGAAGTTTAGTCTTCGGTTCCCCCGCCCCCCGGAAGGGGGGTCGGTCTCGGGTGGGAAGTCGCCGGGGGATCCGGCGGTGAATTCCAATCGGTACCCACCCGTTCCACCACGCTCAGCATCCAAGGCTCGGGGGAATGGCTGGCCATTCCCGCGCGTAAGACCTCAAGCGGCGGCCGCCCACCGGGAGGTGGTAGGCTCCCTCCCGAAGGAGAAATCCCCGCGGCCTCCGTGCCCTCAGGACGAAACTTCTTCCCCTTCCCAGGCGCCCTGCTTTTGGGAGGGTCGAGTCCTCGGCCTGACCCGGGCTCTGGGTAGAAGTGGCCGGAGCTGCGGGCTCCTTGGGTTTTGGCTGAGGCTGTGTCTGCTTCGGCCTGCTGGCGGAACGCTGGAAGAAGAAGAGCGAGAACGCTTCTTCTTCTCCCTACTGAAGATTCCCCGAGAGGAGATCTTCGCTTGAGCATCGCTTAGGCGCCTGCTCCGACTCCACAACCACGCTCCGGCAGACGCAGCAGTGAGGTCACCGATCGAACCTCCGAAGAGGACCTCCCGCGACTCGGGCTTGGTCTTGGAGAGCTCCGATGCAAGATGGGAGCTCAAGGTGCGGAGTGTGAAGCAGGCGTACTCGCGTCGCAAGAAGCTGAGACGACGCACCAGAGACATCGAAGGGCCTCCGTCTGCCTATTCGCTAAGCGAGGCTAGGAATTCAAGACGCATTGAGGCTTCCGAGGAAAAACGCACCCTCGCCCAACGAGGATCTGATGCCGTGGGCGAGGACCATCGGGAAAGCGCCTAGTCTTCTCATAGTCACCCCGCCAGGTCTAGGTGGCCTCAACGGGTCCTCCCAAAGGGGAGAAGCCAGACGGGGGCCGCCCTTGCCCTGTTGGCAACTTGGCTGTCTAGGTCCAGATCCATAGTCGGGGTCCTCGAGGAAGGAGTGCGTAGTCCGCACTCGTAATTCTCAACGACCTGCTGGCGAAAGATTCACCGGTACTATGAGAGCTTCTGAGTGACTCCCCAGGCGCTTCAACAGAAGACCAACGTCTGAGGGAACAGTCAACGCCTGGACGCGTTCCGGATGGAGGATAGGGAAGCCCAAATTGAGCTGTCCCTCCTCCGTCAGCCGTTCTCAGGCGTCACAAGGGCAGCCGAGAGACTCAGGGGGGGGGGCGCCGCCCTGCTGTCAGCACATGAGGGGTGGCATTGCGGGTCATAGTATCCCCCTCTCTCCTGTTCCGCAGCTCGCTGGCCCGGCGACAGTCGAAGGCTGCGAAGGTGTATCACCAAGGTGACTCACCTCCGCGCCCGAGCCCGCCCCGCCAGCGCTGTCCTCCGAACCATCGGAAGTCTGCGGGCTGGTAGGAGCCCTGAGAGGATGGAGCAGGAACAGTGGAAGAAGGCGGAGGGCCAGGGGTGCTGCCACCTGGGGCAGCGGACAACCATGGCCTCCCGCAGGGACCAAGCAATCTGGCATAGGCTGGGCAGCAGAAGCCACGAAGCTCGACTGCGCCCAGCCCGACCCGACGAGGTACAGCCCCGAGAAGGCAAGGGTGGTCGACACCCCAGCCAAGTTTCTCCAGGCACTTAGCCGAATGGTATGGACGGGTTACCCCGCCCTAAACCCATTCCCGTTCACCAACAAGTCGAACTTCTTTCCCGAGCCACAGCTTGACCGGCTCCCAGAAGGGAGACAATCCGCTGCAGCAGCGGCCCAACGCCTAGACTCTCATCTAAGCGCGGGTTCCTAACTCAAGCCCGACATCAACCTTGTTCCACGCTTCGTTTGCAGCCGACGGCGGAAGGCCGCGTGTACAATAGCCTGGATGGTCTCCCGCATAGCTGGAGCCCCGTCCGAAGACCATACCAACTTACCCTCCCCAGAGCATTCCAATCTTCTACTGGGTGAGGGTAAGCACGGTTGGATGCAGCGTAACCTGATAAGGTAGGCTGCAGTGGTGGGTACTGTGTCCCTGCATGGGTAGGGGCATGACAGCTGCCCCTGCCGGGACGCCAGAGCCCGGGGCACCCACCGGGTACCCCACCCAAGGCGGACCCGCCGCGGACGCAGGTGCCGGCGGACCAACACTAGCAACCACAGCAGGAGTACCCGCGTAAGAGGCCGACCTAGTCAGCTGGTGCATCTGCGGAGGCCAGCACCACTAGCACCCACCGCTACGCCAAGCCCCGAAGGGCCTGGTGCGGCGTGCGGCGCCTGCTAGATGATGCACAGCAAATGACAGCAAGGCTAGAGATGGCGGGGTGCATCGAGCGTAGTCAACCACCTGCGAGCTTCCCACAAAAAGGTGATAACGAAGCCAGCGCCCCAGGTTTTGCCGTGACAAACCCCGAAGTAATGGCCACGGTGGTCGCGGAAGAAGTGCCCGAAGACACCCGTACCGCAACCACGTTAGGTGTTAATAACAACGGCGATGGATCATCCGGGCGAACCACCTGTGCACACCATCACCACTCTCACCACCACCGTAATGCCCGCGCCCGCCAATCCCCCTGGGGGATCGGCAGCGCAGACCGCCCCAGCCTGCACCGGAGCAGCCCATAAGGCTGAACCAGGCGAGCCAACTGCCGATGTACGCTGAGGAGGCGGCCCGAAGCCACCCATCAGCGCTTCGCTAAGTAGCCGAAGCTACCAAACCAAACCTTTGGGGAGCACCCATAGCGCAGCTTCTTGCCCTTTGACTCACCCCTGACCGGAGCCCGATCACCACCCGCCCCTCCCCGTGGACGCAGCACGAGCGGCGTACCCATGTTCGATGGTTTGCCCCTGACTCCGTAAGTCTAAGACAAAAAGCGTCGCACTGTTCGGTGCGGGAACACTACTGCCTGTGGATCGACACCAAGGGGCTGGGGATCCCATTCGTAAATGGAAGCGGAGCAGCGAAAGCAATTATGCGCCATGACGAGGTGAGCGTGAGTTGCTAGATGGATACGCTTGCGCAAAAAAACGTACAGAAAAAAATCAGCGTGCCCGCTGGAGTCTCACCGGTACCAAACCTTCAAGACACAAAAAGCAACTCGGTAACTGAGTCACGAACGGTTAAAGAATTTTTCAAACAACAAGTTTTCACATATTTTAATTACGTATACCAAGCATATATAAAACTAATACACACACTAAACCATATTAATTGATAGCAAGCAAGCCCGCTAACAAGACAAGTAACAAATCTCACACATAAAGTCAAAGGCAGTCAAAGCGGCAACACGTGCGTCAATGGCTGCTTTGGTTTACCTTGTTTCCCGCTACAACAGATCATATGACCGCACTGGCGGCAAAAAAAGCTACTAAAATAAGAGCTCTCCGACTGCGTAAAAGTCCTCCGTTTATTCCGTCCGAAGAGCGTTTTAAATCCAGTATATAATCAGTATATATTCCCGAGAATATGGTATAGTAGTAGGAATATTCCGAATGAGACGACAACTAGTCAGTATACAAACTCTCAGTTTAATTTTGGCTGTAATTAGCAAGCTTGCGGTAACACGCGTCCTTTTTGATAACAGCCAAACGAATTGAGGAAGAGTAAGGTCGACAGGGTGTTACCTGGGTCACTGGTCGGACCATTCTCTTTTTTAGGGGTGATATTATGGTATTTGGGACTTCCACTTCTCAGAAGGGAATGCATTAGTTTCAGTCAACATTGGTGGTAAAGGAAATCAGATTCATGTAATATTTAGGTTTTATTAACGAGGGATTAATGCAAACATTGTGCATGGCAAAATAACTTTAGGGCTTGACCAACACTCTTGGGCTGAACATACAGTAATTTATGATATTACAAGAAGGTGAATTTTGGCTTTTTTTTACAGGCAGGCAAATTATCTCAACCAAATGAAAACAAAACAATTTGTGCTCACCTTATATTACATGGTTTAATTAGTCTATTTCATCATGTTTTTACATGAGATTTCAAGCATATGGTGAAAAGTTGCAGATAGCACTCAGTATTCTATTTTTTTTGCTACTTGTTTCTTCAATAAGCCTCAAGGAGGTGTTCTCTTCAAACCAAAAAAAAAAAACGCTTTAAGTGTACACTTTAACATTATGTAGCATTGGGAGGCGCCCTTCCTATGTCCCTTCTCCCAGGTGCCAACCCCTTACTTATGCCACGGAAAACCTTTTGATGGCTGCATATTTAACACGGTGTCATACCTACCTTGGGTTTGTTCTTGATGGCAGTCCGCTGTTCCATACTCCGATTTGAACTGCTCAACCGCTCCACTACATAGCTTGCTTTGATTTGGCATTCCAAGCAATGGCTAGTAGCTCATGCTTTGGCATAGAGTCTCCACCTTTTCATAACAACGACTGGGCAATCATCGTAACGCTTGGCGATTCTCAAAAATCTTGGCACCTTCAGCATCTGTTTGAAACATCACACATTCAACATGAACTCTCACACATCCTATCACTTGTCCATATCCAAACCAATGTTATAAAATCCTGGTTTGTGTTACAAATAAATGGGACTATTCTAAACATTGTTATACAAACCCCAATGGGCTGTTATATCT
>JAMKCH010031438.1:0-28124 GCA_023653785.1 Ophioderma brevispina | reverse complement strand
CACATACACCCCATCAAGTACCGTGGGAAACAAACTTGCGGTTTTGATGGTAGACGCAATAATGCATGTTGCAAAGCCCCATTCAATACTGTGCTAATATTGATGGTTAACCACTAAAACGGAGGTTTTTTGTTTATATCTTGGGAATGAAATGGATTTGAGAGCTCAAATTTCAGGACGACAATGAGAAAAATACGGCCTTTCATCTGATATCAAAATCGATACTACTTCCGGGTAAATCAGGGGGGTCCCAAAGACGATCGGAGCACGCACGTACCTTTAATTAAAAGTAGTCAACTAGAACTAAAGATAGTCACCTAAAATGCTAAATTCCAAAACTTGAGATGAATTGGATTTTTTGCTTTGATGCAGTAAATATTTTTGTATAGTATAACAGTGCCATTGTGTATAACAAAATTTCCGAATCCGGAATTTTATAACAAAGATGTGATTTTCTACATGAAGGACTTCGATTTGAGCTTAGCTATTTTACACAGTGATTAGTAGGACAAGCATTATGTATATATGCAAAAAACATGATTTATTTGAAAATTGAGGGCGCCCTCATCAGGAAATCTGTGAGTCAGCCTTTAACCGCAAAGATAAACCTTCACTTCTCTGCAGTGGCGTAACCAGGGGGCAAAGGGAAACTGACCCCCTTGTGGGAAATCTTGCCCCCCCCCACGTGCCAATTTCAGTGAAAACAACATAGGCCTATACACTCTACTAACAAACTTCTCAGCCCCCTGAAAAAAAAGCTGGTTATGCCACTGCTTCTCTGAGCAGAACACAATGATCTATCTTTGTGAAACTTGGTCTGCGGGTAGTAGTGGACACAGGTATTACCCAGGTTCTTTGTTACCACAAAATATACACATTTTAAGCACCTAATTGATTAATTAATAACAAAAAGGTGAAATCTTCAGTAGAAAGCAACAGCCAACTTTCATGAAACTTGGCATATGTGAATTGTGGTAGACACTAGCATTAAGTATGTTGTCTATCATCCTATCCCCATTAAAGACACTATCAGTGATTTGAAAAATATTTTAAATTTGCAGGAATAGCTTCAAAGTGAAGGATAAGTCTGTAGAATTCTCATAAGTTACCTTTTCCAGCTGTAGAATTGACAGAAAAGAAAGAAAACGGCTGTGTTCCAAGATACGATTCTCCATTCAATTACGTGTTGTAGTAAGTGTCCGTTCGGACAATAATGACTAAAATCTCCGATCCTGTCCTTATTAGGTTGCTTCTGGCCTTATCATTTGCAGGGTATGTTAGGATACCTGTACTTGTTACATACATGCAAAAATCTGATTTTTGATGATTTTTTCGATTTGCTGATTTAGCAAATCACTGATAGTGTCTTTAAGTAACTCATTTGCATATTTGTTCTGATTGGCTATTAACAAAAAATGTGGTTCACACTGCATATTCTACTGGGAATGGATGATGTGAGATCTGTCCTGTCTTTTCCTCATCATATGCATTTTCAGTCTTTCATGGTGAATTTGTTCTATCAGCAAGTGCATGTTGTATTTCCATGGGTAAGTACATACATTTAACATGCTCTAAAGAAATCTTTGAGACTGCTAATTGCTTTAAATCCATCCGGAGACATCACAGAGTAAGCTGAAGTTTGGAAGTAAAAGGATCAAACATACATTTCAAGAATGGCCAAGCAGCAGTATGGGGAGATCGTTTCATCATCCATCTAAGCAAATCCTAAGTATAGGTCAGTTCCGGGACTTCCCCCTTTTAAAATGTGGAGAAATCACCTTTGAAAGGGAGGACTGTCTCGGAGTATCGGGTCAATTCACCCCACTTAATGACGGGAAGCACACATGATGCAGTGATTCATATCTAATACCTCTTAAGTTTATCCTTTCTCTTTTTCTCCCTCAGGGTTTTCTATGTGTCCACACTCTTAAGGACCTCAAGATTTTCAGTTACATCGACCCGTGATGGGCAAAATAAGTTTCAAGTGCAAGGCTTAAAATCTAATAAAGGTAGTGCTGTTGTCACATGACTGCAAGTAAAAAAAAACAACGTCTATAATGGCTAATTCTTTTATGTTTACACCATGGCGGCAGTGGTGTACCGACAGGGAAGGGCTGATTTAGAAATTAAATTACATGCACAACCTCTGATTTCTCCTCAAAATGGCTGAAAGTAACAAACGTTTAAACGCACAGGGAAAATTCTGCATGCCAAGAACCAAAACTATATGCATTTGCATGTAAAACCCCTTAAATCGAGCACTGCGGGGGGGGGGGAGCAGGTTGCCCCCTTTGGCTTGAAAAAGAAGGATGATATGCACCAAAATATGCATTTTCCTCCCTCTTTTCGGGGGAATTTTGACCCATTTCAGCTAAATGGGGGCAGAATTAAGCAAATTTGCCGATTTTCGCACATTACGTCAATGCATACTTAATTGGAGTAGTATTACCGGGACGGCACAGAATTTTTCCCCTCTGGCGGGAGACTTGGAAATTTTGCCCCCTCTGGATCGATTGCTTCGGTTCACCACGGCATGGCCCAGGAATGCCAAATTGTGTTCAGCTATGTAATTCAATGGGAATGACTTGGTATCAAGGACAATGTTAGAAAGAATTTGGAATTTTTGAAGTGCAGTCATCACAGATTTGTGACCATTTGATCCAAGGCAGGACTTTTTCTTTGCCCAAACACTCCCTTTAAACCAATCATTTGTGCATTTTAAACAATCTGAATTGTTTTCAAATAAGTGTGATTTTAGAATGGATTCATTTTAAGTAAGTTTAATATTCAAGTCAATGTCATTCTTTGCTGCTAGACTCATCATGCTAATGCAAAAGGGGGATTCAAGTTTTTCTTAATGCGAATACACATTTATGCTTTGATAATATAAACAAAGCAGCAGTAATTTTGGTTGAAATCAGGGCCCAAATTCATAAACCTTGCTAGTTTAGATGAAACAACTAAGGCCTGAGAAGATTCTAAAATCCCTAGTATGCAACTTCGGAGTTGACAACTAAATTGAATTCATAAACCCTTACTAGACCTTGACAGATAGTTACATACTAGGAAAATCAAGTTGCCAACTAGCTCAATCTTTTGTCTACAGAAATGGGTGCCTTTCGGGCGGATATGGCTGGTTGCAGTGTGGGGAATGTAAATTCCAATACAGTAAATGACGACCCTTTTTGTTGAGTCTGTTTCATCTCAGAGCAGAACATGCTTTCATCCACCTGTGAACCATGATCAAAAATGTCTGCTATATATTTGTAGTAGCTTCCGTATAATATACGCCTGTACAAACTGAGCAAACCTATACTATATATCGAGAGTTGACAAACAGAAGGACGTAACTCAGCACTGAAAGAAATATTAAAGAATTTCTTTAATTCTGCTATAATACTGCTTTTGAGAAATGTAATGTTTAATATTTTCTACTAAGCAAATCTATTCATTACTCAAAATGTAAACATCTCATCAAGCTCATATATGGTACTATAAACAAACATATAAACTTTAGTAAACAAAGAACAATTTTTAATTAAGAACAGCAGAATTAAAGAAATTATTTAATATTTCTTTCAGTAAGGTTTGATAATTTATTTTCATTTCAAATATATAAGCATTATTTTGGGGCCTGTATTTACACAAGTTCTTCCTTTCCCTTTTCACTGATGCTATTACGGCATTATGTTAATGCAAATGAAAATTGAAAACAAACTTTACTCAAATTTTTTTATCAAATGATATATATATATATATATATATATAGTTTTAATTTAAATTTCACATTAAATATAAATTAATAATTTGTAGCAATAAACTTCAGTGTTAATTGTCTTGTAAAATATTTACAGAAATAATAATAATATTGTTATCTTCACTGATTTAGTTGCCAACTAGTGAGTTAGAGTTGCTCTGGATCAACTCTAAATTTAGCCAGATTCTTAGAATGCAACTAGCACTAGTAAGGTTTTATGAATTTCAACTAGTAATCAACTAGGCTTAGTTGGCAACCAAGTCCCATTTTAGTTGCCAACTAGGCTTAGTAAGGTTTTATGAATTTGGGCCCTGGTGTACACCTGACAATTTGAATACACTTCCTGCATGTGTTTGCTCTACTCATATCATTGTGTCACGGTTAAATGGGAATGATTTATTCCTTTTTATGCTTGGTAATATTAAAGGCTGACTCAGATTTTGAAATATGTTTTTCTGTAGTAATTAAATATAGTCATCGAGAACTAAAGGCAGCCACCTAAAATGCTTAAAGACACTATCAGTGATTTGCTAAATCAGCAAATCGAAAAAATCATCAAAAATCAGATTTTTGCATGTATGTAACAAGTACAGGTATCCTAACATACCCTGCAAATGATAAGACCAGAAGCAACCTAATAAGGACAGAATCAGAGATTTTAGTCATTACTGTCCGAACGGACACTTACTACAACACGTAATTGAATGGAGAATTGTATCTTGGAACACTGCCGTTTTCTTCCTTTTCTGTCAATTCTACAGCTGAAAAAGGTAACTAATGAGGATTCCACAGACTTATCCTTCACTTTGAATATATTCCTGCAAATTTCAAATATTTTTCAAATCACTGATAGTGTCTTTAATTCCAAAGTTTGAGATGAATCGGATTTTTCATTTTAATGCATTAGACATTTATGCACAGTATAATAGTGCCATTGGATACCGTGTATAACAAAAATTCCGGATCTGGAATTTTATAACAAAGTTGTGATTTTGTATATGAAGGACTTCGATTTGAGCTTAGTTATTTCACACACTGATTAGTTTATGGACAAGCATTATGTACATGCAAAAAACAAGATTTGTTTGAAAAATGAGTGCGCCCTCTTCGGGAAATCTGAGTCAGCCTTTAAATCTCACAGGCAACGCTAAATTAATACCATCGTAAAACTGCTAAGACATTGCCCACAGGTCTTGTAGAATTTAAAACATGCAAGATCAGCATCTCTCTTTTTTAACGATAGCTCTCTCTCTCTCAAAAAATAGTCTAAGCCTGGGCATGTTTTTGGCTCACTGAAAAGTATCTTTCATTTTAATACCAAATATGGTAATGACAGTAGATAGTATTAGAATTTTTCACAGCTTTGTAAGAAAAAACATGATTTTGTTAACTTCATTCCACACCCACCTGCAGAGGATTATATATGCAGAAATTGTATGACAAAAAATGAAACTCTTTTCTTGGTATCAGTTTGTGTGACTTCTGTAAGTTTTGATTTACTGTCACCCCGAGGGGCACGCAAACATTTTTTTCTCCTAATATGATAGAGGTATTTCATTAAGAAGGTAATTCAAGTCGTGCACCGTCGGTAGGCCTGTGGCATGTTCTGTGCGGAGTCATAAATTCATTACCGCTTCTTTTTTTAAACACTTTATATCACATGAAGAGAAACGGTAAACAAATGTACATTTTGCAGGTTTGGGCTTGCATACAAATAAGTTCAACTTTGAGAGGGAAAGTCAAGTGAATGCTAATGGCGTTGTTGGCCTTTGGCGCTCCTTTCTATTTTCAAACCCAGAGCCATTCATACTTTCAATTTTTGGCTGGAATACATTTTCATTGATTTTTTCTTCTATTTTTATATATTTTTTAGAGTCATGCACGTTTTTTTTTTAAAAAGTTTGTCATTTTAAGCAAAATGAATATGTTTGGCTTTTATACAATACACTTGTGCTATTGAACTCTAATGAAATTAGACCAAACAAAAAATGTTGTCTTAGCTGCCTTAAAGGCTGACTCAGAGATTTTTGAAATATAATTTTTGGTATATTACGGTAATTAAAAAGAGTCAACTAGAACTAAAGATAGTCACCTAAAATGCTCAATTCCAAAGTTTAGGATGAATCAGATTTTTCGTTTTTTATGCAGTAAACATATATAGTATAACAGTGCCATAGGATACTGTGTATAACAAAAATTCTGTATCCGGAATTTTATAACAAAGTCATGATTTTCTACACGAAGATCTTTGATTTGAGCTTAGCTATTTCACACAGTAAATAGTGTATGGATGAGCATCATGTATATGCAAAAAACACAATTTGTTTGAAAATTGAGGGTGCCTTCCTTGGAAATCTGGGAGTCAGCCTTTATAAGCAAAATGAATATGTCTGTTTTTAATACCCTTTTAATGCACTCAATTGGGCTTTGTATACAGATTTTTGCCTTTTTTGGGCGGGGGTATGTTGCAACAAAGTTTGATTTTTTTCCCTAGACGATTAAAAAAGTTTAAAAGCAAAAGATTTCCCGATGAGGGTGCACTTAATTCTAAAAAAAAAAACATGTTTTTTGCATATACATAATGCTTGTCATTTAATAATCATTGCGTGAAATAGCTAGGCTCAAATCAAAGTCCTTCATATAGAAAATCACAACTTTGTTATAAAATTCTAGATCTGGAATTTTGTTTTCCTATGGCACTGTTGCACTGTGCATAAATGTTTACTGCATAAAAATGCAAAATCCAATTCATCTCTAACTTTGGATTAAAAGCATTTTGGGTGACTATTTTTAGTTCTAGATGACTATTTTTAATTACTAAACACAACAAATATATTTTGAAATCTCTGAGTCAAGCATTTAAATACCAGTGCTTTTATAAGAGCAACCCAAATTAAACCAAGTCAGATATTATCAAAAGCAGTTGGTGTCAGCTGAACATTTTTTGATTTCTGTGTAATTTTAATTACTGTGTCATTCTCAAGAGTCAAGAAATTTATTAGTTTTGCAAAATAAACCATTTTTGGTTAGTTTCTGTTTAGTATAACTGTTTGCTCTGTGTAAGAACCATGTCAGAGGCTCGGTAAGTGCTGCTTGTAAATTAGTCTCATACCTAAGTGTAAGGGTCTAATATAGGTGACACTCTGATGTTGTCAATGACATGTAAGACAAACAAAACAGGAAAGAGGCTAACTTTGAATTGGTTACAGTGTGCTGATTTCACTTATTTTTATACCCCTTAAAAGAAAAAAATAATAATCATACATAAAGTGTCAAACCAGTAAACCAGTGAACACATTTATTCAAAAATAAAATTTGACTTCTTATCAGGGTTGTAGCTAGCACATTTTTACTGGAGGGTGTTATTTGATGAAAATTGACATATTTTATAATGTTATGCCTAAAATAGTCAATATTTACATAAAATGATTAAAATTGTTCATTTTTTGCTCTTTGAGTGGTGGGCTCTAGAGTTAAAATTGGTGTTTAGTGGTGGGCTCTGAAGCTGAGTGGTGGGCTCTGCCTACCACTGCCCACTGTAGCTACATCCCTGCTTCTTATCAAATATCAGGAGATGGATTTTGGTGATCTTAAATTGCACCTTAAAGTGCATTTGCAAGTAATCCGGGTACTTAAAATGTAAATGCAACAGATCGGTAAAAGCATATTGATAGAAGTGATATTCTAGTCAAATATTGCCTGTCATTATGAACATTGTGATTTGGTTAAATGGTAACTCTAGCCGTGATGGGTAAACATTAGAGTATTGTAAGCCATGTTTACAAATCCATTAAAAAGATATCTTGAAAGTTGAAATTCTAGTCCTACACTTTGAATTATTATTAAAATAATTTGATTTTTCCCCTCTCACTTGATTTTATGGGCAAGCAAATTGTATTCCATGCCATGTTTGCAAATCCATTAACCCACCCCATACAGCATTCCTGATTGGCTACTTATATCATATGTTCACATTAATAACCAATTAAAATGCAGCTTCCAAATATTTAAGCTCTAGCCCTCTTCAACCCTACCACCATTCCTACCTTGTTACTGATTGGTTAAAAAAAATCACATAAGTTCCATTCTGGCCAATGAAAAATCATGTAAGTGCCATTGTGACCAATCAGCAAGTTGTACTCATGGGGTTAGAGATTATTTCTAGGAAATCAAATTCTGGGCATGCACTGTTGATATTAAAGTGTCAATTTGTGCTTTTAGTTACTCCGAGCGTGACGGGGGAAAACATGTTTGGGTTTTTAAATTTGCTTTTTCAAATGGTAATTGGGATGAAATTCTACACAAAGGAAAATTAAACTGTTTTTGAATGTGGTGTATTTGTCATGTTTTTGGAGAGAAAAAAAACCAGGTGTTAATATGTAAGGTGAGTATGAAAAGCCAGCAAAAACAAGCAAAGAAGAATTAATTTAATAATTTCAGCTCAGTATGTTTCCAAATTTGTATTAAAATAAAATATCTCCAGAGAGCTCATGCCTGCAAGCCCTTCTTGAAAGTACATGCAAAGACTTTGTGAAAAGATCAGAAAATATGTAGTTAAATCATCATTTTATAGGTCACCCTAAGTCTTGATTCATTGAGCTAAACAAAAGTTGAATTGGCCTCATATGCCACTTTAAAAATGTTCACCCCTCCCACACGAAATAATGGTGGTCAGTTGTTTTATTCTCTGATTTTTGTATTTATCACTTAAATTTGTACAATAAAACACACCTGAATTTGGGCCTTTGGGGTACTTTTTGCAGTTTTTGAAAGAGCGTTCAATTCCCATCAAATTGAGGGTATGCACTGCATTCCTGGCCAGGGGTAGCAGAAGCGTCATTAAAAAAGTTAAATGAAATTAATGGGGGGGGGGGGTTTTTTTTTTTTTTTTTTTTCTCAAAATTTGGGGGGTTACATCTTCACTGATGATGAAAAAGTGTTTCTCCAAGCTATTCAGAGTAGAAAATGAGAGCAAGTGTTGTCAGATTTTTAGGTCAGTTTTGTTGTTATAATCAGAGATGTAACTTTTCTGGAAATTTCCAGATTTTTGGCCATAAATAAAAAAATTCCAGAAATGTAAAAAAAAAAATATATTTTTTTTAAATTTAATTTTTTGTTCATTTTCTGAGATTAAAGTTGTTAATGATAAAGGCAAAACTGCATCAAAAAACTCAAGTTTTAAGTACCAATTTATTTTAGAGAAGGGGGTCTTCTATCCCAAAATTGCGTAAGAAAATACGTTCCCGGAGCTTCACCGGATGCTATGCTAAAATTTGGCCTTCCCGTTGGTTCAAATTTTGGATTTTCAGGAAATGGAATTACTTCTCTGTTACATCTCTGTATAATGTATGTTATCATGATTTCCCTTTGAGAAAATGCAATTCGAACCTTGCATGGCTTTTGTTGCTCAGTTTTCATGCGAACTATAAATGTGTGGACAAAAATAATTTTGTAACACTCACACCTCGCACAGCAGTATTGCTGAGAGAGGTGTATCCAGCCATCCCCGTTATTGGGGACAAAACCAAATTTAAAATTTTGGTTTAACTAACTAACAAACACCAGTTGAATTATCATCTATTTGTGGTTAACCTTCCCTATAGAGCCAAGCCATGAGGATTGTTCGGAGCATAGGGCAGGCTTTTGAGGTGTGTCACAAGTTAAGCTTACAGCACGCAGCCAACTCAGGCGACGGCCAAGCAGACGGTGAGAGTGACAAACAGGGTGAGGAAAATGCAGAGGAAAATCAAGGTAACTGGTTGCTGGAAAATACAAGCAAAAATCTACCACCTAGAGCATTGCAGTAAATCCCCAACGTGAATGGATCAATTTTAATTTATGGTAACAAGCCCAAAAGATGTATTCATTTTTACGGGTACAGTGGAATGATTTTCGTGAATGTTTGCAGTGAGAAACGTTGCCCAGTAAGTATCAGTGGTATGTATTACTTTTTAGTAAGAAGAACAAAAAGATATTTTTGGACAACTGATGGCACTAACCCTTTGGGAAGGGATAAAGCCAGAGGGTGTTTTGAGTCAATCCCACGATGCATTGCAATGTTCCTATACTACACATGTCAGTACACTTATGTTTTTTAAGTTTAAGAACCACAAGATATTTCATAATCATGCTAAAATATCCCTAAGTACTAACACCTTGTGGGCTAAAATGAGGGTTAAAGTCAGGATTTTATGTGTTAAGAATATGATTTTTATGGGATCACATGACCCTATTGAGGTGAAATTTCCCAAACTGGTGCATTGTGGGATTGACTCAAAACACCCTCTGGGATAAAGCCAAGCATTGGAATAATAGCAAAGTTTAGATGACATACACAACGCCTGTACTTGTACATGAAGCATCAAATTACTTTGTTCAATTGATCCATGAACAAAGGTATTCTTCATTCCAAGTACAAGTACACAACTCATGTATGGCATCTAGAGGGTGTATTGTGTCCATCCCACAATGCACCAGTTTGGGAAATTTTACCACATTAAGGTCATGTGATCCCACAAAAATCCTATTCTTAACACATAAAAACCTGGACTTTTACACTCACTTTAGCCCACAAGGTGCTAGCACTTAGGAATTTTTGTCATGATCATGAAATGTTTTGTGGTCTTTTAACTTGAAACCTTTTTATCCCTAAGTACTGACATGTGTTTAGTACAGTACAGTACAGTATAGGCACATTGCAATGCATTGTGGGATCGGTTCAAAACACCCTCTGCATGCATTTAAGCCTGCCTTCTATTAGGGATGGTTCTGCCATTTTGTCAAATCTCATCACCTTGTTTTAAAGTGCCATAAAGTTAACCATAAAAGATAATTTGTACCACTGTTAGCCTTAATTTTGAATACGTAAGGGCATTAATTAATTCCCCAAGCTTCTTATCCAATTGATGATGGCTCTGACATTAAAAAAAGTTTCTCTAGAGAGGGATTTTCCCAGAGTCAATCACATTAAACCTCTGATTTCCATACAGTGAACAGTCAATGAGTCTATTTTCTCAGTGTACCAGTGCATGTGAATCATTTTATTGTACCCATAAAAATAATATTGATTCCCAGGATAATGCAGAACTCTCATTTTTCAAAATACAAGTCAAATGAATATGAAAGAAGATAGTTTACCTTAATACTGAATCTGAATCAAGTTTACTTTAATACTGAATCTGAATCAAGTTTACTTTAATACTAAATCTGAATCAAGTTTGCCTTAATACTGAATCTGAATCAAGTTTACTTTAATACTGAATCTGAATCAAGTTTACTTTAATACTAAATCTGAATCAAGTTTACCTTAATACTGAATCTGAATCAAGTTTACTTTAATACTGAATCTGAATCAAGTTTACTTTAATACTAAATCTGAATCAAGTTTACCTTAATACTGAATCTGAATCAAGTTTAACTTAATACTGAATCTGAATCAAGTTTACCTTAATACTGAATCTGAATCAAGTTTACCTTAATACTGAATCTGAATCAAGTTGACCTTAATACTGAATCTGAATCATTTGATAAAAGTTTATCAGGAGATGGAAATAAAAAAAAATGCAAACAAGGTCATTACATATGGGGGAAATTATGGAGGGGCTGTTTCAAAACATTATTCTTTTTATATTTGGAAGAAAATTGTTCTGCTTTTTCTGGAATCTTGACTGGGGCTGCAGAAGTCAGAAGTGTTACCAATAATAAAAAAAAATGTAATATGGAGAAAATATTATCCATTCAGCAGCATT
Organism: Ophioderma brevispina; assembly: GCA_023653785.1. Lineage (NCBI taxonomy): Eukaryota > Metazoa > Echinodermata > Ophiuroidea > Amphilepidida > Ophiodermatidae > Ophioderma > Ophioderma brevispina. Next base: position 16,619 of record JAMKCH010031438.1, on the reverse strand, counting down.
ATGTTGGACCCTTTTTGTAAGATACCATTAATACTCACACCTGTGGCATTAACATTTAATATCTTAAGTTAATCCCAGTAGTAACCTTAATCCTTACCCTAATCCTAACCCAAACCCTAATCCTAACCCTAATCCATAACTGACATGTTGGCCTAATATGGTAGAAATGGTGTATATCCTATTTAGTTTACCAAATGTGTACATTATTTTACTATAGTTTTAAAAACTTCTCCGATGACCCTAGAGGGATGTAACCACTACAGAAGTCGGAACACAGATAAGCCAAGGAAATTAAAGAGGGAAGTCAAAGCAACTGTACTCACCAATGTAACACTGGGGTTTGGCCTCCATCCTGGATTTGTCATCCATAAATGGACATTGGTGTGACCAGGGGTCCGTTCCCGAAACTCAGTCTTAAATCTACGTGCATACTATGTCATGCCTGAGTGGACCAATATGTCCAAAGCACTGTGTAACTGGTATGAAAAGGTATGTTATGTAGGACATACGCATGAGTTAGTATACACGTAGGGTTACGCATGAGTTTGGGGAACGGGCCCCAGGTCTCTATGCAGGGGCACCCCCAATTCCACAACAGGGCAAAAAGGTCCACTTTTTGGTGATTTTTTTTTTCGATACAAAGGTAAAAAGTTAGAGATATTTTGACCAAAAACTCCACTTTTTGGTGATGAGATGTTCAAAAAGTCCAAAAAAGGACCATTTTAGGGAGGTTAGGTCCACTTTTACCAAAAAAGATCCCTTTTTCGAAGTTTTGCACCTCCCCAAAATAAATCCTGCGTACGGCCGTGAGTGTGACTATACATGAGTATGCCATCGCTTCAAATCATTAGCTGTTTTCAATGCAGTTATGAAAAGCTATGTGGTATGGTTACCAAGATTGCTAGAAAAACAATAATAGTAAAACACATGCACTCTCAAATTTGCACCAAGTTTACCAATGGTGTAATTATATCTTTTCAATATTGGGGAAGATTTTAAATGGGAGCATTGAAGAAGGGAGTTGAATAAAGCCTGAAAGACCAGTGCCTGTCTCATTGGCAGAAAGAGTGGGAGGGGAAATGTGCTCCTCTGGCTGTGCCACTGGTGTTTATAGATTACATGTTTAATCCATGTGAGGGTAAAGGAGATGATTAACCCGCTCAGATGATGGCCAACTGTAAAAAAAGGGAAAAAGGTAAAAAAGTGACAAAATGATGTACATTGTTGGTTAACTAAATATGAGGTACAGCTGTAACGCCATGTGCTTCTATGAGATTTTGGCCCAAAATTATGCTCCAGGACCAGACCATATGTCCTGGAGCATAAGTAATCTGGAGAAATATTCTAAGTCAAAATGCTGCAGGACCATATTTCTCCAATACCTTTTGTGTATTCAAATATGCTCCAGGAGCATATTCAGCATATTCAAATATGCTCCTGGACCATATTTTTTTATTTATGCTCTAGGACCATATGGCAAATATGGTCCTGGACCATATTTGATTTAGAATATTTTTCCAGATTATTTATGCTCCAGGACCATATTTGATTTAGAATATTTTTCCAGATTATTTATGCTCCAGGACCATATGGTCCTGGGCCAAAATCTCATAGAAGCATGCCATGTCAGGGCCAACTTCTCTCTAACTCGTCATTAATGTTTTAAGGGTTTCTGGCTGCTTGTGCTCAATTTTATCACAAACATTACTTCAAAGGAATTCTGCTGTATGACAATGATAAAAAATACACATCACATCCGTCAATCTCTATCACATGAGTGTAGAGTGACAAAAAAATTGGGATGAGATCTGTTCATTTAGGTACTTTTTGTCACTAAATACTCATGTGACAACCAGTGCAAAAATTGTATTGGAAGAAATGCATTGTGGGAAGAATACTTTACCTCTTCATGCATGGAATATATTGCGTTGGTGTGATATCATCATGGGATATTAGCAATTGCATTCTGGGATGTGCTTAGTCCTGTATCATTTAATATGACGGTATTTGTCTAAGTCTGTGAGAAAATTGAGCAACACACCATCATAAGATGGTAAAACCAGGAACCCTTATTACATTTATACCTTACCTTACATAAAGGATGCCAAACCCTCACCATATGAACTTGAACTTTTAACCCTCTCCTGTGAATTCATATAAAAGTGTAACCTTTTTGGTTTAAAATATTAAGTGCACCATCAGTACCAAGAAGTTGTGATTAATGTTGATCTCTTTTTTGTTCCTTTTTACCCGTCCTGCTAAGTTTATTTTCTGTGGTATGAATCTATCCATGCACATATACTTTGTATTTTCTGGTATTCAGTTGCCTTGTTTGTACCTTTGGAAAGAGTTCCATATGTACTGCACTTTTAAAATTCTATGGGAAACAAATTATTTTGATTTATGGTCTAACACTAATTAGCAAATGCCTTAACCCTAAGGCCAAAATAAAACAAGGATTTGTTACATGTAGAACTTTGAAGGTGGGTACATATGGAACTTTTGCCATGCATTTTTGATTTTATGTTGTATTTTGCTGTAGATTGTTTGAAATGATGTGTAGTCTGTTGCTACCTATCTTTGCCACTGCTGTATTTCATTTGCTATTGTTTTTTTTACATTCCATGTTCCTTAAGTTTACTTTTTCTTAAGTTTACTTTAAAGTACACACTCTAAAAGTAGGAGTAAGATGTGGGAAATAATATTTATAGGTTAAAAATCCTGTGTTACTTGTTGAGAGATAAATTAGAGACAATGAGTGCCCATGCGCTGAGATGTCTAATGCTTGAGCCAAAAAGTGGCGAGTGCATTGATTTGCCTAATTTAACGAGCAACAAGTAATACAGTTTTTAACCTAATTAATACACGACATAAAAGCTGTCAATTTCATCATTTTTATATCAAAATTGTCACTAATAAAATCAGGAAATACTAACAATGTAAATGTCTGCACGTCCAAGAAACATTAATCAGTCTTATGTGATGTGCACATGTTCAAAAACACTCTGGAGTGCAATTGGACACTTTCAATGCACTCTACATATTATTCTAACCTGTTATATGTAAGAGTGTATTAATTAATAACTTATCAATTGTTACAGCATACCCCTTTGTCTATGATAAATCATATTCATGGGATTTAAAATGCTGTAAAAGAAAAAAAAATAGAGATTACAGATTGCATATTGACATTATTCACTCAGGATTGCAGTTTTTATTCAAACACTTGCTGCTTAATCCATTTTCACCGAGGTAGAATATAATTTTTACATTAATACAAATTTCTGTTATTCAAAAAGGTGCAAAATTTTGAACCACTAAGTGACGGTGGCCATTTTGGATGTGCGCAGGGATAGGCTTACCCAGTATTTTCACTATTGAATGGGGTGGTGTTGGATTTTCCTATTTGTATCATCAATTAAATAAATGATCACTCTTAATGATTTTAAAGAACTCGCCAGCGTATCCAGACTTGGCTTTTGGGGTGCAGAAGGACCTTTAATAGCGGAAAATAGGCTAATTTTGCATGTCTTTGGCATGAACCCCAGGGGGTGCACTTCCCAAAAGCATCCCCAAGATATGCCACTGGAACTGTTTGATCCTGTTTTGAAATGAAACTGAAATGTAAGGGGTTTGCCAATTTGTTGCAGCATTAGATGCAACAAAACTGTTCTAATGTGCTCACAAAATCATTACCATCATTATCATCATCATCAGCTACGGCAACAGCAGCAGGCAAGGTCCGCATGTTTGCATGAGTAAAATATAACAACATTGATATGAAGTAGGTGACATGTTCCTGAAACCCCTCCGACCTCACTGACCTTTGACCTTGGGTCACTGTATCACAACCTTTGTCAATAACAATGTATGAACAGCATGAATAGTGATCGTGTGTTTCTGCACTGTATGCCACACATCACCATGTGTCAGTGATTGTTTGGTTTTATCTCATGTTTTTCATCAAATCGGAATTCATTTATTTTCAGTATTATTTGAAGTAATTACCGTACCCATATTTGAAATCGGAATAATCAGACCTAAAATATTTTCATATTTTCATCAGATTATAATAGGCCTACATATCCAGTATTATGAAATATTTTCTCATCAAGTCAATACTTTTTGCAGTTTGTTTTACTCTAATATTTGCCTTCAAATCTATATTTTTTTTTTCATTTTCCTTTTTTCATCATATTTTTTCAGCAAATCAAAACAGCTTGTTGCATATTTTTATTTTTTCTCATCAAATCAGTACTGTTTTGCATTTTCATTTTAATCATTCCACTCAAAAGTTTGATCCGATTAGAATTCCCCTTCACACACTTTTGGCTCATACAGTATCATTTGAGCTGTATATAAACCTATGTGAAAGTGATGTATATATGTGTGTCTATTTTTTCAGTTTGTCAGTCTTGGATGGATTTTTATGAAAGTTGGTGGGATTTGAGGTATTGGAGATCATTGTGTAAAGCACGTAAATGCTGCTGCTGATACATAAATGACTACACATTCACTACAATTGTTCAAATGATCCATGAAAAGTGTGTCATTTGGGGTGGTTAGGAGTAAGGTCCAATGCCATCTAGGGATCATTTGAGGTCATTGAATGTTTAAAATTCTGCTTCATTCACTGAAATAGCTGGGTATTGAAGGAATGATTAATTTCAGGATCATCAAGGGTCATTTAAGGTCAGAATTTTGAGTTGAGTATATGATGCACTCAGGGATAAGAGGTCATGTGTTACTTGTCATTTGAGAGGTCATAGGTTACCTTGTCATTTGAGAGGTCATAGGTTACTTTGTTGTCATTTGAGAGGTCATATGTTACCTTGTCATTTGAGAGGTCATAGGTTACCTTGTCATTTGAGAGGTCATAGGTTACCTTGTCATTTGAGAGGTCATAGGTTACCTGGTCATTTGAGAGGTCATAGGTTACCTGGTCATTTGAGAGGTCATAGGTTACCTGGTCATTTGAGAGGTCATAGGTTAAGAAGTTACTACCTGCACAGAAATGGGTGGACGTTTGTCAAATGTGCTCTATGATCCTTGAAGGTTAAATTTGGTATTCATGGCTGGGGTCAAAGGTCATCTGGAGCTTATTTGAGATTATTGTTGCAAAATACTTAAATCCTGCTGCTTACACAGAAATGGATGTTTTTTTTTTTTTTTTTTTTGGTATTGAAGGAATGATTAATTTCAGGATCATCAAGGGTCATTTAAGGTCAGTGTTGAATTTTGAGTTGAGTATATGATGCACTCAGGGATAAGAGGTCATGTGTTACTTGTCATTTGAGAGGTCATAGGTTACCTTGTCATTTGAGAGGTCATAGGTTACTTTGTTGTCATTTGAGAGGTCATATGTTACCTTGTCATTTGAGAGGTCATAGGGTGTTGTCATTTGAGAGGTCATAGGTTACCTTGTCATTTGAGAGGTCATAGGTTACCTTGTCATTTGAGAGGTCATAGGTTACCTTGTCATTTGAGGTCATAGGTTACCTTGTCATTTGAGAGGTCATAGGTTACCTTGTCATTTGAGAGGTCATAGGTTACCTGGTCATTTGAGAGGTCATAGGTTACCTGGTCATTTGAGAGGTCATAGGTTACCTGGTCATTTGAGAGGTCATAGGTTAAGAAGTTACTACCTGCACAGAAATGGGTGGACGTTTGTCAAATGTGCTCTATGATCCTTGAAGGTTAAATTTGGTATTCATGGCTGGGGTCAAAGGTCATCTGGAGCTTATTTGAGATTATTGTTGCAAAATACTTAAATCCTGCTGCTTACACAGAAATGGATGGCATTTTTCGAAGTTATCAGCATAATACTTGTGAGAGATGTGCTATTTGGGTTGTTTAAGATCATTTAAGGGTCATTTGAGGTTATCATCCAAAAATGCAAAAAGTGGTGCTTTGGCAAAATGTCTTGGCATTCATTTAAAGGATAAGCAGCGATTTGCTGATCCAAAACATCGAAAAAATCATCAAAATTCGCATTTTGGTATTTTTGTGACTGGCATGGATGTGCTAAACATAACCTGCAAGTGGCTGGCTTGAAATCCATGTATTAAAGACAAAGCAGTACTTTTTATCTGATTCTGTAATTTCATATCAAAATTCCGACTTGAGATCAAAAAAGCCTTTTGCTGTGAATATCTCAGATTTATAAGCATAATGTTGTGCACAATGACCTCTACAATATGACCTCAAGCAAAAACATTATTGATCTTTGTTTATTCTGTACTGGTGTAACCAACAATCAGCTGTTTAGTGTAAATTTTGAGAGCTTTATGGCTCTTTGCCGGGAGACGGATGCAAATTCTAAATACGTCATTTTTTCACTATTTTGTGTTTTCGTTCCAACATTAAAGTAGTTATATGGAATTGTTACATACTTATCTTTGATTTTTAAGCTAAAAATGCATTTCCACATTTTTCGTTCATCTGCAATATCGCTGCTATCCCTTTAATTATAAGCAATAATTTGATTGGGATTACCAATGGTGTATACAAATTAGAGGTTTAAGGTAATCTAGGGTTCACTGAGGTTATTGTTTGAAAGAATAATGGAATATATAATGAAAATTATTAGACATATAATTTCACAGAATAAAATATAAAACCTTCAAAAAAGCAATAAAGCCTACAATCACATGTTTAGCAGTGTTTGCTGGATGAGCTACAGCGCCATTGGTGCTCTAGTTTTGGTTATCGTTTATCAGAATCAGAAGACTCATTTTATCTTTTTTCATCCAATCAAGGCTACTTTTTTGTCATTTACAGCGTTCGCTGGGTGGCTACCAGCTGATGTGACAGCGGCCCCGGTCAGTGGCCCGAGGTCATGTCAGAGGTCAAGGACATACCATGGCCATGGTCCAGGGGTGTATGGACAGCTATACAGAGGTTGTACAAGATGGCATGACCCCAAAGTAGAGTATGGTTTGTGCATGCACAGAGCTCATCCGTATAGTGCAACACTGTTGAGTAGCAAAAGTGCATACATGAACCATGCTCTTTTGGGAGGCCACCCTAATATAAAAAATACACTCTGTAATTCCATAGTGGGAAAATTAAAATCTGATTTCTCATTTTATTGTAAATACTCAGTTTTAAAAGTTTGTAAGTATGTTGGAGCCTCTTATCATCATAGTTTTCACTTTTGTTTTCATTTTTCTTTTTAGAAGCCCTGTGTAAACACAACTGTTTGACCCCGTGCAAAGTGTCTCTTTTATTTTTAGAACAATTTAGCAGTGTTGACACAGTTTTTGGACAAAGATAATAAGAAGGACATGAGACTGCTGATAAAAATCAGACATTCCTTTGTTAGAAAAATGTTGGCCCATATAGGCCTACAAAGATCAGCCTTGTATTGGTATAAATCACCCTCTATATACACATTCTCCATGGATAGCATATTAAAAGATGTGTAAGAAAAATACATTTGCCCCATGAAATTTTAATAAAATTTACACAAATGATTATTTCGAAATAAATAATCCAATCAGTGTCAAAACTGTATTGTCATGATATTTTTGTTTTATTTCGCAAAATTAGTCATAATCAACTACTTTCAACAGCTGTGGGACCCACATGTTTCCATTTCATCTCTGCTTTCAATTCAAATTGCAATTATAGTGGTTTCAGTGATTAAAGCACTTCCCGCTTTCCTCTCCAGATGGCATTAGGGAGTTGTAGTTAAAGTTCGATATTTATTATAAGGAAATTTCAAGTTTTTTAGAAAAATTCGTCAACTATGATCAGAAGAACTCTGATGCGTGTGATACTAATGCAACACTGAAGTTTCATTATCTTAGTGCAACAAGTCAGACGTACAAATAGCTGCACATGTGATACATCTGTGTCTGCCATGTATTAGAATAATTGTCAATTTATCTTTCCTTGAGTCAGTGGCTCTTTAAATGGTTTTTCACACTCACCTAAAAAAACATTTCAAGAGCCACAGACCAATACTTGGCATAATAGTATTTTTGATGGGGATTTCTGACAAATGGCAGCTATTGCACATTTTATGATCTTCGTGCATTCACAAGCCAACTTGTCATTTAATGAAACCTAAAGGCATGAGATCTTTCATTTGAACATCAAAACAAGTGATTTTCAAATGGTGAATGTTGCCTTGGCTGGATTCGGGAGAACTGCTTTCAATGTTGAACACATTCTTAACTTCTTATCACTCTAATTATAACAATATCATGCATTTTATTAAAGCATAATATATCTAACATAAAAGTAATCTATTTTGGGGTATGTCAAGTACGGAGTACTCCCTGGAGAGCACCACCTTTGGGAATTGTGAAGAATTGTAGCGTGTTCAGTCTAAGATGACAAATGACCTTTAATAAAATACCTGAAGTCTATGCTGTAGAAAGCTGGGATCAAACTTCAAAGTTATGCTAGACATACTATATAGTAGCTATAGTTTATCTACTTCAAAGTGGACTTCTCACTCCTGTTTTTAATGTAGAGTATGGTGTAAGGTCACATTTTATCTTATACTGAACACACTTTAGTAATTGTGAGGAAATCGGAGAAAATTGTAATTGACGGTGACAAATTTTATGGTGACAAATAAGGGAAACAATGTGGTTATGGGTGGCGCTCTTCTGGAAGGAACTACCTTTTGTGTGTGTGCTCCGGCCCCAAATCATTTCTACTTGTAAAATTCATAAACCAGTCAACGACAGTCAACCTGGCAAACGACCAAAGATTTGTAAAGCCAAAAAAATTGACTGGCTCGTTCACCCCCTATTAACCCCTTGCAGCTAATCGAGTCATGGATGGCGGGAATGAACTGCCTGGTTCCAATCTGAAGGATATCGATGGAGAACTGGATGATTTGGATACCACACTTGCCCAAAGGATGGCTGTGAATCAGATGACGGATAGGAACTCTATGCCGCAGGGAATCTTCTTTGGCATGGCTAATAAGGTACTGTATGGGGTAGCGTTAGCTGGTTTCAGTTTTTTAAATTTTGCACCTTTCAGGAATGCTATGAAATGCGAGTTGTGGGGCAAATAAACAGAAGTTCAAAACAGAATAGGCAGCATGTGGCACAGGAATATTTTCATTGAAATATTAAATTTCCTTCATTTACTCTCTAGAACCGTAAAAGAATACAGATATATATTTTTTGCACAAAATATCATACCATAAAATATATAGAGGCCTTAACACGAGGCTAAAGACATGCAGTAATTTCTGGCCTAATTTGTGGGCCTGTCGTAACTTTGACCAACAAATGTGTTGAAATCAATGTAGTACATGAATATCACAGACTCCTACTCACTGATATTAAAGTCATAAAGGTCACAGACCAAACAAATAGGGTGGATGTTACCATAAGGACACTGGTTTGGGCTAATCATTTCAGGTGGTGGTTAATATATTAAAGCTTTACAGCCATGTAAAGATATCCATTTTTAAAAATCTTGAGGGCACGCTATTTTCCAAATGTGCCAGTGTATCTTTAACTTCTAATGAGTCCTCATGGAAAAACTTGAGGACATAAGCTACAATTAGAGTTTTATTTTCCAAATTTGGTATGATTTTGCTCTTAATTGGGATTGTTGCACCACTTCAACAAAACAGAAAGCATTTCAGAGCCGCTGTTTCAAGAGGGGCATTTTTGTAAAGCGGGCATGTCTAGGCACAGTAAGTAACATAGACTGGGAGCTAACAGATATTTGTATCACATCTCAAGTACAAAAGGTTTGAGTGACTAAATCTGTAGATGGCCTGAGAGGGACCCCTGGAACATGGTTCTTAAATGCTGCAAATGGTGCTTTAAGGAGGAAATGGTGCTCTAAGGAGGGGGCCTAGACAAAGATCACCCAGAGTTAAATTTTAAATTGATTTGATCATGTTGAAAAGTATACCACATTTGTCTAACCATAAGGACTCCAAAAAGGTATAGTGTGTACTATCTACAGCCTTCAGTCTTGAGTTGCAGGTTAAAAGCAGCAAAAATCCACAGGGACCTATCGAACACTGTGAAGCAGTCATTTGCTCATAAAACCCAAAGTGCAAGATGAAAATCAACTGACATTTTGGCAATCAATTTTTCTCAAGAGGTGTGTTTCTATTGGGACCTATTTTCCAGTTTAAACCAGAAAAGGGATTAACTTGGCTCAATAGAAACAGCCGTCCTACTGCATTTTCTTGCTTATACCGATGAAAGTTTCCACCGGTATTTATCCTTGTTTGGGAAGGATAATGCCAGAGAAATTATCCGGTTAACGCCAATAGAAACACAGACCGGAAAGACCGGAAATTGACGCCACGTGATCGCAGTAATTGACCCCCGTCCCAGTATGCGCAGCGATGTTGACGTTAGTAACCAGGGTGTAGCAACGCATTTTGTCAACATCGCGATTCTCTGTCGCCGTTAGTCGCTGTCTTACTTTTTGGTGCGCAATTACATGTCTCTGTAATATACCTCATGATCCTTTTCTGCCTATCACAACGTGTGGCTGGGCTTGCGGGAGAATCATTTACCGATGAATTAAAACTCAAAATTGGCATTAGACTAAGCGCATTCGCTCTTCCCGCCATCTTTGATCCGACAGTTCGGCGAGGTCACGACCACAATACAACGCGGTTGACCTGTGCAGATGACCTTTAGCTGGTAAAAGTAACAGGCCGTGACGGCCGGTCGCATTTTCCGGAAAACGCTGCTCAATAGAAACTTTGCACTATCGGCTATTCTCAGTATCAACCGGATAAATTTTTATCTGGATAAATACCGTCTGCTCAATAGAAACACGCTAAAGGAAGTCTGTAGTAGATTTCAAAATAAGTGAGACCTCATTAAAAGTTTTAGGTCTGTCCATTCACCGTGATAGTTATTTTAATGGCCACAGGTAAAAAGTTTATGGTACTCATACAATGTATAGTAATGTAGCTAGTAAATAAATGTTGACCTAAATACATTATTTCACACTTAAGATAGCTTGGATGTTCAGGATGAAAACACCAGCAATCACTTCATTAAACGTTGTTATTTGAACATATAAGTTACCTTTGACACTGCAAAATATCATTCCTTATCACAGCATTGGAGAAATAATGTATTCTTATATCAATTCACACATAACACAACTAAGTTTTGATTGGCCATCAAAAATGGGCCAACCTTGTATTAAGAGATTATTGCAAAGCAGATTTGACATCCCAGCCAACCATGGCATAAGTCCATCATTAACAGACCATTGTAGAACTGAATGCATCAGTTTCCAGTAAGCCGATTCTGTAGAGTAACTCTGTACCATGGACACAATATGTTTTGTAATGGCAACAAAGACCTAGTCTGTGTATGGCCGGGGATTGAACCCTATATCAATATTACCCCCTTTAAAATATGCAAGAAGTCTCACTTAATTTGAAATCTACTATAGTGAACCTTAAATAAATCAAAATGTGCCCGAATCCCAAAATGCACCTTTAAATGCAAGCTTAATAAATACCGTATTCGACATTTCATGTTGTAATGAAAGTCAAAATGCAGTTTTTTGGTCAAAATTATCAGAATTCTAAGCCAAAAGTTTCATATGATTATTATATTTTTTTTTTGCCGAATTAAAATATACAGTTGCATGGAAAAGGGGGCGCTTACAGGGCAGTCACTTGTAACATTCTGCTTTGGGCTCATGTTGAAATTGCATGACACAAGAGGGCCCAAGGAATCCTCCCTCTTTCCTGGATGCTTTACTATTTTGTTTTAAGGGAAATATGTCAAGATTTTTGTCATGCTCAGTTTGACTTACATTCATAAAATATATGTACATACATCACGAATTCCCGAAAAAATAATATAATTTGATGTAAAATTAACAAAATAGAGGCATTTTAATTTTTGCTTTTTTGACATACGAAGAAAACGGGCGGATTTTTCGCCAATCAAAAGCGCCCAATTTTGCTCTCCTCGTGTTTTTTTTTTTTTTTTTTTTTAAATGCAAGCTTAATAAATACCGTATTCGACATTTCATGTTGTAATGAAAGTCAAAATGCAGTTTTTTGGTTCAAAATTATAGGAATTCTAAGGCCAAAAGTTAATATGATTATTATATTTTTTTTGCCGAATTAAAATATACAGTTGCATGAAAAGGGCGCTTACAGGGCAGTCACTTGTAACATTCTGCATTTGGGCTCATGTTTGAAATTGCATGACACAAGAGGCCAAGGAATCTCCCTCTTTCCTGGATGCTTTACCTTTCGTTTTAAGGCTAGTAAACCTGGGCTGACCTTTTAGAGCATGTCAGGGACCCCAGCAGGTGCCCACCTTCAAGAGTCCGTTTCCGGGGACTTTTTCTTGTTATTAAACACAAAATGATCCAGTCATGCATGCTAAACTTTAATCGCACAGCTTTCATTGCTTGAATAATGGAGGGCACCTTCCTGGGGGATTGTGGCAGCTTTCAGCTAGCCTTGATCAAGGCTCTCTGCTAAGAACTGACAAACTTGTTATTTTCACATGTAATGCATAATTAACATTTTATTCTCAATTATTTTGAACCATGGATGTTTCAGGGTATGAAATCAGTTGCTTGAGTATTTTTTAGAGAAAGATCTATATTAAAAAAAATTAAAAAAAAAAATTAGTACACTGCCTGGTGGTCTGTTGTCCACCCTGGCTGGATCCAGGTTCATACTAGTCTAAGGGAGCGTTCCAAACTTGATGTTGGTACCAGGACGTGGTACCCGATGCTACATCGAGCCCACTTCCTTTCCTAGTGGGAACGCGTTTAAGGGACTCGGACCTACATCCGAGATCGGGTCCGAGACCACTCAGAGGGAGTCTCGGTACTAGGCGTGGTACAAAATGCACAGTGGGAACGCGTTTGTTCATCGTAAGTGGGCAAGGCTCAATAATCAACGCGAAAAAACACTGCTTGGCTGTGAGCAGGGCCAGGGAGGAAGCAAGACAAAATTATCGCAAACAAAATCCGTATTTTTCAACTTTGATTCACAAATATACCTTGAAACATCTACACATTTCTTCTGATTAGTTTCTCTATTTGTATCATATATTCATTAGTATAAACACGAGGGATTGGAGGCAGCGGTGAAAACCGCGGGATGACGGACATCCCTAAAATGTAAACAATCAGACTTACGGTTTCGATGAACTGAAAAGGATACGGTCACGCGCATCACGCGATTTCAAATGATCAGAAAATGATAAGCCCTAGGACGATGTTCTTGTTGGAAAGTCAAGTGTGTACATCAAATTTTCATCCGAGAATCCTATTTGTTTCCATTCAATATCAACAGGAGGAACAGAGCAGATCAATTTTTTGCAAAATAAACTATGACTGAATGTAAGGAAAACCTCCGGGTAAGTGGACCGATTTAATAATCAGGTTGGCACGGATGGAGTACTATATCGCCGCAGTGAGAATGCGAAATCAATGTGGGCCGAGACCACTTCTATGTGGATCCAGACCTAGGTCTGAGCACACATGTTTATAGTAGGAACACGCCCTAAGTGTAAAATACAAACCACCTGGTGTGGTCAGGTGCAGTGTGCGTGGTTGTGCAACTCTGCCTGAGTTGAACTGATTGAACTCATAGTGGCAGCAATGGAACATCGGGGCCCCCAGGTGAAATTGGAGACCTCAAATTAGGTGTGTGTGTGTAATAGAGTGAATTCTTGCCATTTTTTAGTTTTAGGGATATGCTCCACTTATTATATGATGACTTCATATCAGACGTGTGAACCAATGAGTGAAGTTGGTAGAGTGCCTTGAACAAGGCTACTTTCCTGCAGGAAGGTTCAGCATAGCAATTTCAGCACGGGCCCTTAATCCTCTGGGTAATACTAGACGGCCGGCCAAAGGACTAAAATATGATTTTTGACGGCGTTGTTTGTTACAAAGGTCCAACCTAGTGGATTCATACCACCATAGGGTGTACATCAACGTATGGGGTGTTGGCCTTTCTACATTTTTTATTTTAGGGTAAAAAATGGCCAAAAAAGGTCAAAATTGTCAAAAAATAGGTAAATCAGTCGAAATGCAGTACTTTCTTCAAATAATCTATCTGAACATGTCTGCTTAACTTAAAGGAGTCATATTTAAGTGAATATAAGGGAAGCCATTAAAATTTACAAATTTTGGGGTCAAAATGGCCAAAAAAGGTCAAAATTGTCCAAAAATAGGTAAATCAGTCGAAATACATTCCTTTCTTAAAATAATCAATCAGAACATGTTCATTTACCTTCTAAGGAGTCATATTTAAGTGGATAAAATGGAAGCCATTTCAATTTTTAAATTTTGGGGTCAAAATGGCAAAAAAATGTCAAAATTGTCCAAAAATAGGTAAATCAGTCGAAATACATTCCTTTCTTAAAATAATCGATTAGAACATATCCATTCACATTCAAAGGAGTCATATTTAAGTGGGTAAAATGGAAGCCATTCCGATTTATAGATTTTTGGGGTAAAATTGGCCAAAAAAAAAATCAAAATCCTCTGGGTACTACTGATCAATTTTATTGGGTATTTATTGGATTATATGAATTAGCCACTCTGAGACATGGTAAGAAAAGCTATATATAGAAGGCTTATTTTGATTGGTTACTCAGTGGTTATATCATGTTATATTTAAGAAATAAAGGGTGATGCAGTATCATTTATTGGCGAATAATGTGTCCGAGGTCAGAAAAACTAAATAATGGGTGAGGCGCAGCCGAGCCCATTATTTGAAAGTTTTTTGGCCGAGGATACATTATGAGCCCATAAATGACACTGCAAGCCCTTTATTTCTATTCTATTACCTAAAACAGCTTGATTTAATAAGAAAATGCTTTGGCGACCCATTATTGCAGAATAATGGGCAGTACACTGACCAATCAGAATGCTGCATTTACAATAATGGGCAGCAACGGTAATAGAATATGTAATAAGCCATTCAGAGATGCTGTACGAGAGGTAGAACCTGATGGACTAAATCAAAAATCCTTTGAGTAGGCAAATAAAGTACATCCATCATGTCATCATTTCAAGTAGTTTTGTTTAGGTTTGGATGTTGTGTAATGTTAACCCCTGGGCACTACCATCTATGATACAATCTGTCTGATTGGCTCATTACAGGAAACAACATGAGATAGCCTTTTGAGTAACCAATCAAAAGAGTGCAAAATAATTTCCCATTCTTACAGTATCTCTGATTTGCTCATTACATGATATTACTTTCCAAGCAACCAATCAAAAGAGTGCTTAGATGCCAATAGATAGGCAGGTAGTACCCAGGGGATTAAAGGTGCAACAAGAGATTTCATATATCAGGTGTCCCTAAAAAATTGAAAGTACAGATTTTTGTGCTGATGTATAAGCTTTCCATCAGAAATATCATCATCTGAAAGGATTAAGCTGAGAAAAGTTTCTTTGGTACAAAAATTGTGAAATTTCTAATTTTGTATAGGAGCAAATACAAAATTCAGCCTGTTTTATATTGAAATATAGGCAAATCAAAATCACTTGTTTACTCTCTTTTAAAACATTTCTGTAACCAAATACAAGGTACAAAATCTATTGAGTATCTAATCTATATGAAATTACTATTATGACACACAATATTTGGGTGTCTCAAAATCTCTTGTTGCACCTTTAAGATATCACTGAGGAAAGGTAGAAAGTAATAAACAAACGTAGGTAATAAAATCACGCATCACACACAGGAACATATAAACACAATGGAGATTGATTGCTTGATACACGAGAAAACAGCACATTAATTAGGAAAGATGAAACAGTTAGCCAACCCTATTTGTTACAATTAGAAAGTAATGTCAAATGTTGATTCAGATTGCAGGGTTAAAACAGGAAAAGAAAGTTTCTCTTGAATATTTCATTGCTAATTCACAAGCTCATTAGAATTAATTTAGGAAAAAAGGTTAGGAGGAAATTGCCCCTGTTGCATGAAGTGTAATTGACAGTTGCAAGCATTTACTAATTCAACCTCTCCATTCAGATTATTCTGAGATTCGGTTTTGGTATAGAGGCAGGTACTATGAGTTACAATATGCTCATCCACCAAGGACACAGTTCAGTGGGTTGTACTTGTACATACATTTACATGAACTGATTTTGTGTGATCTGGGTATCATATATCATACCCCAAAACCAGGGGTGTATTTTCTAAATACATTGGTGAATGAAATATACTGAACTGTGCCAAGGAAATGAGATTTTGCTAGCTCATAGTGAGGTATGCTCTTTCTTCAACATAGCTTTTAAAAGATGGAAGTATCCCCGGTAGTTTAAAGGGGCATTTCGTGATCCACAACCTCGTCCCCCGACTTACCCCAAAAAGGTTGATATTTTTATATCATCTGAACCGCTAGCCTTAGTAATCCATGTGTACCAAATCTTACGTGCAAATTCGGTCGCATCTGTAAGAAATTCGCAATTTTGTATTTTCTGTCCACAAACGGTCAGAAATTATAGCACAGTGGCCTATGGGACCGTGGGAAACAAGCATTTGCTCATAACACAAAACTGCAAGATCGGGATCAACTCAAGTTTTGTGAATAAGCTTTTCTCAAGGATATCTAGTGAACCATGAATAAAATAGAAGGTGCTGGAATCACGAAATGCACCTT
>JAMKCH010031437.1:0-16877 GCA_023653785.1 Ophioderma brevispina | reverse complement strand
GGGATATTGAAATTAGTTCATTGATGGCGTTTGAAATCATAACAGAGGTGGTTTTGGTCTGAGTGCTTAGATTGATAGTATGTCGACAATAGGCCCGCCAAATGTGACGTTTGCTTTCTCACCGATGGCTCGGGAACGATTTTCAAAAGTGGAGGAGCCACTGGCATTTTTACAATACTTTACTATCATGTATCATCAATCAATTTTGAAACGTTTGGGGGAAGCCCCTCCGCCTTTAAAACATGATTGTGTGTGCGTGTTTGTGTGTTGTTATGGGTCTATTCTTTGTTTACGTGTCTGCTTTCTTGTGTATGCATTGACAATGATTGTTGTGAATAACGTTCAAAAACAGTCCGCTAAAGACCTGAGATCAGAGATCCTCTATGTGGCCACACAATTGAGTGCTCAGTGACAGTAGATCGCAACTACACAATAGTGGTTGTATAAATTCAATCTACCAAAAACACGTTGGCAACGTAAAAAACACAAAGTTTTAATTGTTATGAATATTGATTTCAAAGTAAAATCGAAACTGACAACCTTGTCTTTCATGACAATAACTGAATACTAACAATTACATATAATTCCATTCCTGTTTCAATGGTCAGGGTGACCGTTAACCTAATACCCTAAAATTAAAAGAGAATGATAACCAAAACTGAATACCAGCATACACTGAGCGAATTGTTCTATATGCTAGTAAGTGAGGGTTCCTTAGTGATGTTGAACAAAGAAAGAATTACGTTCGGTAAACATCATTTTCTTTGTATGAAGTCAATTATTTTCAAATGTTAGCATTAAAAGGCAAAAATGGGGATAAATAGGAAATCATGTACTAAATTTTGTCAATATTCAGTTCGTAATAAAGGTTTGCAGGTCGTGAGACCGTTTTATAGTATTATATAATGACCGTTTGAAAGCATTCTAACTCGGTCGTTTCGTTGTCTTAATTCATATCTTGCATGATATGTGCACATTACTTCTGCGGGTGAATACATGTGAGCTATTGGTGTATTACGAGTAGTGAAACGATCGTTAACGATATACTTCCACCTAGTGGTTTTTACTCGTCACCAACACGCGTCAAAGAAAGGGAAGTTTATTTCTGTTAATATACTCAAGGTGTGTGTCGCATGTATCAGGGATCTTCTAATGCTTTTTTGCTGATTTCTTAGTTTTTTGGTTTTTATCTTTAAACTGGGGACACACTACCGTGTGTTCTTACTACGATAAAGCTTTTATTTTTAAAAACATAAGTAACAGAAAGATTTCACTTTTGAAGCTTAATCATCTAAATTAATAAGTGATTAATTAATTAACCGTTCGGAGTTGGCCAAAAACGTGGTATGCAAACAAAATGATGAGAAAAAAAAATTATTTAAAGGTGAATTCGGATTCCAGCACCGGTTTATTTGTTATTCGTGGTGCACTAAATATCCTTGAAGAAAAGGCTATTCACAAAATTGAGTTGCTATCGATTTGGGTTTTGTGTTATGAGCACATGCTTGTTTCCCACGCTGCCCATAGACACCCGGGCTGTAATTTCTGTTCGTTTACGGACAAGAAAATAAAAATTGCAAATGTTTTTCTACAGAGTAGACTGAATTTGCACGTAAGATATTGGTACACATGATTACTAATGTAAACGGTTTTCAGAGATATAAAAATCTCTGTGGATCACGAAATGCCTTAATTTCGCCCCCAATTATATTTCTTGTCTTCTATGTGTCCTCACCCTGCGATTAATATTATAGTAAAATTTACTTATGAATTACACAGAACATGTGCACATTTTTTATGATTCTTTCAATAGCAATTAGAATAATGTTTTTAATATTTGGGTATTGGAAAGCGCCCTCAATTAACCAAAATGTTTACTGCACTGTATTTCTTTTAGTTAAAATACGCAAACTTGCAAAACGGGAACAATCGTAACTAGAAAACGAAATATATAAAATGATCATGCATATGGCACCAAATGATAAGTACAATGATCATACAAAACCAGTAACATGTTTATTTTTCTAATTGATTTTCCAAATTTGAATTGTGATTTAATTTAAAAATTACCTGCTTGGTCGATTAACGGTGCAATGCAACCGTACCAAAAATCCGCATTCGTAAGGGTTTTGCGTAATTGTTCTGAACGTCTTCCCAATATGGCGCACGCAAAGTTCGAGTTTTCGAGTTAAACAGTTGTGTTTGTCCCGTGTTTAGCCAATCGCAAGCTTTTCTCACTTACCATGGCAACCTGAGTTATGTTTCCGAGAACAAGAGATCATGGGTAAGAATATGATATACAGCACAGTTTTTTGAAGAACGGTATCTAGAGCCCAAACTAAAAGGTTCACCCCGTAACGGGTTACCGTCTTAATTAATTGGGATGGCATATCCGTTGAAGGCCAAGGGTAGATCAGAGTATAGATAGAAATGTATGCTCTGAACGACCCCCCCCCCTGCGGTGGAATGTAGTAATTCGTATTTTTTAATATAATGTGCAAATGATAGGTCAGGTTACGTTATAAAGAATGATATTTTTAAAACTATGGTCATCGTACATCCTCGTGAATATCTTTTGATTAAAAATATCGTAAATTTCCCTGTTAAAGCAACAACGTCTTGTCGAAGCAGAAAAGCTATTTACCTGTACACTAGGGATAATTAATATTGGGATCCCTAATTGTAATGTAAATATCCGTTGGAGACAATATGGATACGATGTTAAGCCACATTGAGTGAGATTCTGAGTTATTCATTCAAAAAAAAAAAAACCAAGTACCAAAACCAAAAATAATAGCATCGAGAGAAAATTAATATAAAGTGTTGTATTATGCTTTTTTTTCAATCACGTATCACTCCTTAAATATTTTTACTTTCTAGTGGTAAAATTTTCATAGTTTGGATGTTTAAAAGCGAAACAAACCCTTCCAGCTGGTATATTAAACTTTATCCAACCTGATAGACTAAAGCTTTTACTCCTCTAAAGTGTAAAATTTTAATCAACAGTGGTGGAGTAAAATTTTAATCAACAGTGGAGTAAAATTTTATCAAACAGGGAGTAAAATGTTAAAACCCTGCTGCATTAAAAGTTTAATCACCGGAGGGGGTTCCCTTTTACCCACAGCAGGTATAAATTATTCATTTACTGTTGAGTAAAAATTTACTCATCTGTTGCGAAAAATGTACTCATCTGTTGAGTAAAAATTTACTCATCTATTGAGTAATACTTTAATCACAGCAGAGCAAAAAACATTTTTACTCAACCAGTGTTGAGTAAGTTTACTCTGCATGGGGTCACTTTTTTAAATTACGGCAGGCAGTTCCTGTGAAAAATAAAAAATACACATGAATGACTGCACAGACTACAGAAGCAATTGCAGTGCATCTTATTTATTGAACATTTTATTGGATGCATGTAAGCAGTATAACTCATATAGGGGGGAAAAAACAAAAGCACCAGTGTATAATGCATTTGACTTCAAAAAACTCACCATTATCCTAGACCAAAAGAATGGAAAGGGCAAATCTATAGAGTCCAGGGGGAAACAATGCAAATTATCTAAGATGGCAGCCAAGTTAACCTTGATATGCACTTTTTTGTTAGTTTTTATCTGGTTAAGTCTGAATTGTGAATGGTTTTTGTTATATTTGAGGTCACAAATCCATTTCTGGAAGTTGCATGAGTTTAACTTTTCATTTTCATTAAAAGGACATTTTTATGTATATGGAGGGCGCTTTACACATAAAAGCAGTACGTGCCAAATCACAAATGACAATTTTGGGCAAATATCTGTAAAGAGGACTATACGATTTACTCAAGAAGTTCAACCTAGATCAACAAACTGCCAACTGTGATATTCCAAGAGTGCTCCATTGAAATGCACAGTCAACTAACTTTTGGTGTTACTGGTTTTTTCAACAAGGCCGAACTCGGATTTAGTGATGCATAAAATATGTCCCCGCCCAATGTATTTCTTAAAAGTGAATTTTAAATTGATGTGGCTAGATTATAGCTGGGGCACTTGTGACCCTGATGAATTTAGCAGTCTTTACAGAAAACCCACAAAAGTGGACATGGGGCTTATTCGATATTTTTTATGCTGCTGTCAGCAGTGCTATCTGCAGTAGATAGCAACGTATGATGACATAGTGTCAATTTCTGTAAAAGTACTCAAAAAGTTTTGAAATCTCTTGAAATTGCCCATGGATGTAGTTCAGCAAGGGATTAAAACTTACAAGTACTTAAAACATGTATTTTCAAGATTTGATTAATTACCCAACCCTACTGACTGGCATTGCTAGAATTAATGACTGTGGGCCACATACCTAACTTGGCCCCTCAAAAAAAGCTTGGATTGCATCAAAATGGCTGCAATTTCAGCTAGATATCATTGTTGGGGCATTCGTGATCCACAGCCTCATTCCCCGACTTACCTAAAAAAAGTGAGGCATTTGTTATGTCTTGAATACAACATCAATAATCCATGGGACCTAATATCTTACGTGCAAATTTGGTCGTACCTGTAAGAAAATGTGCAATTTTGTATTTTCTGTCCGTCAAACCCGAGGACAGAAATTATTAGCACAGTGGCTAGGGGACCGTGGGAAAAAGCATTGAACTTCAACACAAAACCGCAAGGTCAGTATCATACTAAAAAGTTGGAATGAATTTTTCTCAACGATATCTAGCGAAAAATTAATAAAACAGGACGGGTGATGGAATAACAAAATGCACCTTAAAGGAGATATGTAAATCAGAAGTTGTCCATCGCTATTTAAAATTTGTCAGGCCGACCGCATCTCTTATCACAACTTTGACGATCCCGACCTTGCAGTTTAATCTTATGAGGAAATCTTGTTTCTTTCAGTCCAATAGACCACTATGCTGTAATTTCTGGTCTTCGTTTAAGACAAAATAACAAAAATTTCGAATTGTACAGATTATGACCAAATTTGCACGTACGATAAAGTACACATGGAAATTTTTAATGTGACGTTCGATGATTATAAAATCTCAACTTTTTTTAGTTAAGTGGTGGGGGGGCAAAGCTGGGACATGAAAGCCCTTTAATATTGACAAATTTCCATATTCATGTTGTCAGAGCTTTGAATGGCACTGTATTGTGCAACACACTGTTAATGCATGACCAAAAGGTTTTTATTAATTTTTTATCTATTTTGTAATTTTAGAAATAAAAATTCTTTGTCAAAAGTAACATTTTGTGTCCACTACTAAAGTAAATCAGCCTAAAACGGCCGAGATCCATAGAAGCAACAAATAGGTGTTCTCCTGTGCTACGAGAGTCAATTAGAGTACGGTAATTTGTTGCTTTTCAATGACTGTAGGACATTTTCCCCGCAGAAGGATTATAACTTGCGGGAAAAAGCAACTTATTTTCAACGTCTTCTGCCAGGAACCGGTTCTAAAGCAATTCAAAAGCATTGACCGGAAGGTATGCGCACTTCCGGGGTTGCAAATTTGGACCTCCTTGGACACATCTGCTCAATTGGAGGACCCAACGTAAGTCGACATCGGGGAAAACCCCTGTGGGACTTAGGGTATGGTGGTACATTGTGGGATACAGATGGCGACGGTTTAAATTTGTGTTTAACCACCCCGGGTGCGTGGATTGTCTCAAAGTCAATCAGAAGCATTGGTTGTACAAAGTCTTCTGATGGGAAAGCGGCCGAACAGTCAATAAGAAGCAATCAATGGGGCGTTTTGCGGGGAAAGACGGCCGAGAGAATCATTGCAGGTAAAATAAATAGTTCTTGACGTTGGAGAGTCAATTAGAATCAATAGTCCTGAGCAACTTGATTGCTTTTCATGACCCTCGGACGGAATAGGGCTAAAAAATACTGCAAGGCGAACTTGAATTTGCACGATGCATAAGTATATCCTTAGTCGAAGGTTAGTGATAAACAACCAAGAACAAAAAAAGGTAAACAGATCCCACCTTAATTCAGCTCCAGACAGAATTGTTCATCAGAATTTGCGATTGTTAAGGGACCATCTTCAAAACACAGTGCACACATGGTGATGATGGAAAGAGCACCTCTTCCTGCAAAAAAAATAAGACGGGAGGCCAGTTCAGGGCTTGAATAAGGATTTCAGATCCAGGAGCAATTTTTGGTGTTTTTTAAAACATTGTATGCCCCTGGTCTTACACAATGATTTACACAGTTTGTTTCAGAACCAGGGCATTTTGCCTTTTAACCAGGGGGTTAAAATTTGCCCCCTTGCCCCTATTGATATCAAGCACTTGCACCAGTGATTTGTGCTACAAAGCTATTCTAGGTTCTCCCACTTCCAAACAAATCGTGCCGGTCTGCAAGGAGAACAGTGGAGCAGTTGTCAGTTTCAATGCGTTATTACAATTTCGCCTCACCTTAGTTTCCTGAAATGACAAACAAAAATAGTACCGGATGTTGAGAAAATGTTTTTATTTTCTTGCAGTTTGGAACCTACGTTATACATATGCTCAATGCTACAACACTATGTACACTGACATGAAGTAGAGTCAGTTAACAATGTTGGGCTCATGAAATCTAATAATAATGGACAGTTTCATGACCAGTGGGGGCGCCAGGCATTTTCTGTGAGGGGAAAACGTTCATCGGAGGGGACAAAGTAAATTTGTTTTTTTTGGAAAAAGTTAAATTCTGGGAGGCAAACGAATCCAAAAATTGAAAGATTTTAAACCAAGTTGGCCCCCAAATCGCTGATTTTTGTCAAAATGTGGTTGTGTATTTTTGGCCCCACATCGTTGACTTGCCTTATTATTTGGTGATTATTTGCTCTAAATCGCTAAGTTTGGCCAAAATATTGTCTCATTTTCCTTTCCATCGGGGGAGGGGGGGGAACGGGAACAAACTGGGGGCGGAAAGAAAAAAATGGGGGAGGGGATTCCCCATGCCAACCCCTTGGCACCACATGTTCATGGACACAGAGTTGAAGATGGGTGGACCCAATCGACGGCATCATTTTCCCACTTCACCTCCATGAAAATTGGTAAAATTTCACATCACAAGAAAGCTTAATACGGAATTATTTTTTGTCATAAATCGTGCATTTCTATACCTGAAAATTTATTCTGTTTTAGATGATCTGAGTAAGTAAAATATTTATTACGAACAGTGGTAATATCACGTCGCAAAGTCATGACGAATTGTAATGCTTGGCGAATTGTTGTTATTATTGTGTAGGTAGCCCAAAGAGCTTCCCATGCATTTTTTTTTAAAAATACATCTGTGCTTTGGTATGCATGTACAATTCTTGCACAACTGGGTGAAATCAGGCAAAAAAAAAAATTCATGGCTTTGGAGGCAATAGAGTGATTGGTACATGCATTACATGTGCAAAAAATGAAGTGGCCATAAAAATAAAAATAAACAAGACATACAGACCTTCATACACTATTTCGGTCAGAATACTGTCAAATTCTTCAATCCTAAAATCACGCTTCCAGTTGAGGTTGCCCCGTATTTTGCATTTACTTCAGCACACTATCATGGTAACGGTAATTCACTGCTGGTGCTGGTACATCAAAATTAGCTTCATCTGGAAAGAGCACCTCAGTTCTATCACCTGTATACATTGATTGACACAATATAGAATACACAGTGAGCACATGAAATGTACTCAAACCAAGAAAGTTTTTGAAAGCACACACTTAAAACAAACTATTGGGATTATGTGTAGCAGACGGCATATCAGGGACTGGCATACGAAATGTGACCCGTTCCCTAAAAATTAATCATATGTTTGGATGTTTAACCAAACCGTTTTTGAATGGTTAATAAGATGTGGTCTGTGTCATTTTTTGTAGAATTTCTGAGGAGTTTTGGAAAAACAAATTCTAGTAAATTCAAAGACTCAGGATTTTGATGTGTTGAAATCTTCGAAATTAACCTATAATGAAATTTTGATTTTTCCCCCTATACCTAGGCTTAGTGCTGAAACACCTGGTTATGGCATGACACACCTAACTTCCCCTCCTTCCAGTAGATTGATTCCATCCCCCCCACACCCCCGGGGCCTGATGCTGTTTATTATATGGATGGGGTCATCAAGGGGATGCAAATTTGACGATGATAAATCACAGAATCGATTTCGCAGGGATTGCGCGAATGCCATGGAAATTTGATTTTCGAAACCTGAAGATAGTGTGCCATTGGCCCACCCTAACTATACGGGGAGCAAATCGGAAATGACCGTTTTTCGTTATGGACGCTCTCGTTGACGCTTTCGTAAAGTAGAAGTTCCTTTTAATAAAGGACTAAACCTCAGACGGAAATTTGCATCCCTGACGAGATTTTATGTCACCAACACGGTCCGGGATTAAATTCAGTATTATGCCGATCTTTCAACATGCAATAAGGCTGGCGAATTATAGGGTGTTGGCAGAATAATCTTTCCAATGGTCTTGTGTGCCATGACATGATGCATTTATAGCACCCTAGAGCGGACATAAAAACGCCCCAGTTTGCAATGGCAAACGATGGCGAGTTTGTAAAACAAGGTGACGGGCAGTAGTTTGCAAAGTTGTAACACGATGACGGTGCGTTACAAGTTTGTAACGCGACGACGCCGAGTTTGCAAGTTTGTGAAAAAAATGCAGTATCACATTCTGAATGCAAACTCTCCCCTTCTTCGTGTTGCAAACTTGCACACTCCCCGTCATCGCGTTAAAGTTGCTAACTTTCCCGTCAAAATGTTACGAACATGTGCAAAAACTCTTGCCGGTATCGCGTTACGAACTTGCGAATATCCCCATCGTACCGTTTGCAAACTTTCCGTATCATTACGAACTTGACAAAAACTCTCGCCGTTCTTTGCGTTGCAAAACTGCCGTCATCCCGTTAGCGAACTTTGCAAACTATCACGTCTTGGTTGCAAAATTGACAAAAATCGCCGTATCACATTACGAACTCAACTCTCGCGTTCGCGTTACGAACTGACACAAACTCTCGCCGTCATCGCATTACAAGCTTGCAAACTCTCGCCGTCTTCGCATTAAAAACTTGCAAACTCGACGTCATCGCGTTAGGAACTTGCAACCTCTCGCCCGCCTTCGTGTTGCAAACTTGCAAAAACTCGCCGTCATCACGTTACGAACTTGCAAACTCTCACCGTTATCGCGTTACGAACTTGCAAATCTATCGCCGTCATCGCGTTACAAACCTGCAAACTCCCCGTCATTGCGTTACAAACTTCCCCAAAACTCGCCGTCTTCGCGTTGAACACTCGACGCCCTTTGTGGGCGAATTTAGTATCCTGCCACCTTTAACATGCGGTTTATTCCGTTAACGTTGGGGGCCGAATTTCGTGGCTGTCTGTATGGCAGAATATAAATTCTTTCCCCAAACACACACTGCCATTACCTCCCATCAAACGTTCGTGTCTATCACAGATATCCCACTGACAGATTCGATCTGTATGTACACTGAAGTCGCTGCAATGAAAAAAATGGAAATTCCCATGGCATTGATTGAGTGTGGTGGATGGAACAACATTTGACACCTCATTTTCTCTTAAAATGATGAAAGCCTGCAATAAGTCTCACAAATCCCCCGGCAATATCCATGTTCTATTGTAGGAGAAAACATGCAAGGAATTTTTAGCCAAGTCTAGACGGTGCATCTTCATGAAAAATTAAAATTTCGTGTACAATCAATGGAAATGGGCAGGACCAGGTATGTGTGATGACTGTGCCCGGCGGTTGTGGGAATAGCCTCAGGATGTGATGGTTATATTGATTGACAGACCCGGACAGTTCTTCAAACTCAAGTAGGGTTTAACACATAAATAAAAAATTCCATTATTACCTTAAAAAAAGCCGTTGCTAACTTTTCTAAACCACAGTGACAGTGCAGTGTGAGCAGATCCTTCCGGACTACGGTATTCACCATTTTTCAAATGTTATCGTGAAGACTCGATGACGCGTGACGCTTATTTTAATCCCCGGGGGGTAAAATTTACTCGGATCACAGAAAGAAAGGTTAAAGATTAAAAAGTTGAGTAAGTTGGAGTGTCCACGGCCCGACCGACAGACGCGATTCAATTGTTTTACTCCCCAAAGAGTAAATTGCTCAACTTTTAATCAAACGTTTTTAACCCTCATTTTTTTACTCCCCAAATTTACAGTGTATTTACGTAACATGTCCAATTCTTTAAAAAAAAAATCAATCGAGAAAAATGTCAGTTATTGCTTTTGTTCCACTCACAAGGTCGAATTTATTTGCCGAGGGTTCAACAATTTAGAGAAATCGTTATCAAAAATAGATAAGCATGCCTCGCTCTTTATTAACGCATTTCAATATCTCAAATATATTAAAATAGGATACAGAGAGCATTTTCATGCCAGGGGATCCCAGGTAACAAAGTGCTAATACGTGTGGAGAATGAAGATGGATAAAATACACAAAACAAACCCAGAGTCAACAGCAGATTAGCTTTGGGATTGGCTTTAGTCCATTTGTATGGCCAATTATGGTGGTTAAACTACATCGATCAGCAATGTAATATAGTAAGGACTCAGTGGTGTGTGCAGCAAGAGACATAGCGCACAGTAAAGGAGATAAGGAAAGAGAAAATGATAGTACATACTGTATTACCATATGCACAAAAGGCAAAAATCAATACGCTGGCATGTAGTTTACATATTCTCTACATTCAATAGTTATATTGAAAGTGTATTTTGTGAACATAACACCCCACTCTTTTCAAACCGATCGGTTAAACGATAAACGTGTAGTTACGGCTTTCCATTTCTAAAAAATATAATTGTATCTCTGTGCGCTATTATGTTGCGTAAGTTATAGCCAATAAGGACAGAACAGAAATTAATAAAATTCCTAATTTCTTGAAGAAGAAAGACACCGTTAATCTTACACATACGTTTAGGCACACCTTCAAATGCTAATCTACTTTTTTAATCGGGGATTATGGAGACGGAGGCTGTGGATTACGTCCCTTAGGTTCGGTTGAAGAGTAGCAAGTATCTTCAGAGAATAAAATGGTGTGGGTTAAACAAAACATAAACTTCGTTTAATTTTACATTTCATTCTAGTATTTTGGTGCATTTTCTGATATTAGAAATTTCTTTCTTTACCGTGGATTAAACCATGATACCTTTTCCGAACGGGGACAGCTTATTTCAGAACTGAGTAGTTGATTCTGAATGTGTACCTTTAAATGTTATGAATAAATATTTATATGACAATGCTCAATGGGATTGTGTGTTGTAATTTCTGTCGTGACTGACAGGCAAATTCTACAAAATTCCCTTCATTATAAATTGAAGATACACGTAAGATTAGGCGTTACACTACTATGCCTTACAAAGCTTAAATTTAGGGCTGGTACACTAGATACATAGTTGGAACCAGTGGTAGGATCACGAATACCCATTAAAAGGTAGATCACGAATACCACATTTAAAAGTGTACAATTACAATACCCAAAAAATACCGGAAGCAAATGACCCTTTAAAATCTTTAAGATTAATTACCCTTATTTCTCTTATTGACTTTCAAAATACATGTCAAAGCAAAGTCATTGTGGATTGGCATGGAGAGATGGTACTTAATGCAGGTTTATGTATGGTATGCCCCAAAATTTGTTTTTACAATTCGTCATGCTATCGTCGATTCGCGTTGTGATACGTCACTCCCTCCTGGAGTTTTGGACCTATTCAATTACGTCGGAGAGGGAAAATGAAAGATTCAAATGCACGTGCCCAACCGGATTATCTTGCGGACACGCGGTAATATAACGCACCACATGACCACTAAATTACAATTTCATTCGATGTATGGAACCGCCCAACAATTAGTGTATTTCAGGCTTTAACTTTCCCCAATAACCATGATTAACAGAAGTCCATTCGCCCTCATTGATTGTTTCACCTCCGCAAGAATGCGGACGGGCGGGTCACATATCAGCTGAATCGAGTATAGAAACTGAATTGTAACCACCCAGCTCATGGAAAACATTAACATTCTTATTAGTGGTTTTCAGCACGTGATCAATCGAATGCACCACTGACGAATTAAGATAACTATATCTCTCTTACCCTCGCGATCACTCTCTAACATTGTATGTACTAGTTACGGACAAATCCCTTTCGTGCAGGAACAGGAAATCTAGGGGTTTATTGGATGATAGGGGGGTTTGTAAACAGTAGACTGAGGATGTTTAGGGTTTGATCCTTCAATTTAAGTGTTACTAATGGTGTGTACGGAACGTTATCAAGGTCAGAAAAGAAACCTCCGAGTTCATAAAAACAAAATTCACAATTACTATTTGTAAATTACTGACGTGACCAAGATTTGTAACTTCAAAAACAATGATTTAATGACCATAGACATTAAAATAAATATGATTGAATATCAACAAATACAAAAGATTAAAGATTAAAGATAATTAAAATGCACAAAAAATTTATTATATTTCTTACCTACTTTAAAAATTCAAATTAAACACACTCATCTCATCAATTATAAGATAGAGTTCAACGTTATTGTTGGGTGAGCCCCAGGGTCTTGTAGAATCAGGGTCCATCAATAAATCTTGGGGACACAATTCGTGCTGTACAGTTCAAATATTTGTTCGCGTTATCGCAAAGTTCCTTGTGGTCTAGACCGGCGATTAATTTATAAAACTCGTAGACTTGGGAGAAGAGAAGAACACTGGAAGTATAACTGCAGCTTGACGGGATAACATTGTCCATACAGGTATTCAGTGCATAATAAAGGGGAATGTCAATGGTACGAAGAAGGTCCTGTTGGAATGTTTTATGTTAACCTTGTTTTTCCAAAGACCAAATTTGTGCAGAGCTCTGACAACTCTAGCGACTTTTCAGAATTATAATAAAATAATCAGGATTAATATAAATCAAAGTTATGAAAGTTCTCCACATTCTGTTTGAGAGGTCTACAATCGGTGAAATCTCTTGTCATCGTGGGCAAAGAGAAATCACTGCAACTCAAAAATTTGTCCATAACAAATCTCCCATAATGAAACCAACACAACGCGAAGCCAAGTGAAATTTCACAATCTTTTCAGTTCGCTGATGAAACATGTTTAAAGGAGGTTTCCACATCCTGTGCTCGAGGTGTTTTGACATAGCACTTACACAAAATCAATGTTCATCAAAGGTGTCAAGGTGCTTCATTTATAGGTAAACAAAGAACCTCTGACAGTCGTTACAATGGGACGAAGATAAGGACATGTGCTCTATTGTCCCAGACTGCAAACATCTTCTGACATGTTTTCTCAGGAAGTTCTCACACATTAGTCCATTTAGAACTAAAGGTCGATCAGACAAGCCATGCTTATTGCACATTGCAAGTTTTCATATTACTATTTTTCCCATTTCCTCACTCAGAGTTTATATGATTATATTTAAATGATTTTAATCACAACAAAATAATATAATACTCAGGAGTCACAATGGTGTATGCTTCACTTAATGTCACACAAAATTATACTTTATGTTTAGTTAGATATTTTATTAATGCTTCATATTTTGTGATTCTCTCCGTATTTAAATGTACAACGATAGATTTCACATACCTGGTACCCCTATAAAATTTAAAAACTATGATTTTTGCACTGATATAAAGCTTTCCATCAAAAATAACATCGTCAGAAGGGATTAAGCTGAGAATTATTTCTCTTTGGTTCAAAATTGCAAATTCCGCATTTAATTTTAGAGCAAATATTCAACAAATGTTTTATAATATAAGTAAATCAAATGCATCTTTTGTTTTAGCTTTTTAAGACATTTTCTGTAGCCAAATACACGATAAGAAATGTATTGATTGTCTAATCTATAAGAAATCGCTGCATATGATGCAATGTATGGATTACCTTGAAATCTCTCGCTGCACCTTTAAAGGATGTTATTCATAATTATTCCCAATACAGTGCGCAATACACCTACCAATTTGAATATTATCAGTAACATAAGTTATTTTTGTAGTTCCCGAAGAAAGTGTTATTATTAAAAATTAAAATCTGTCACATGGTGACCCGAAAAATTTGCTGTAATCTCATATCAGTTAGAATGTGGTAATGTGAATCTCGTGGATTTTTTTAAAAATTAAAGTGCATATAAATTGGATTGAGATCAATCGAATTGCAGGCTATAATATATATGCTTTGATACGGGGACCCCCCCCCAAAAAAATCAGAAGTAGGGCCGCGCGCATGGGAGTTTGGCGGCATTTTGACCGCATTGATATTTGATACTATTGATTTACTGGGGAAAAAATTTAGACAAAATGCCTCGCTTATACAAAACTTTTTTTAAAAAACTATGTGGTCCCAAATCGTTTAGCTTTTTTGGTTTTATAAAATAATAATTTGACAGCCAAGTTATTTCGCAGCTGTTTTTACATTCCACGTAGTCGGTTTGAGCCATTTATAAAATAAAAATAAAAAAAATATATAATAAAAAAGCGCATTTAAATTTTTCGGACTACCTACTGGAAACATTATAATATTCAAAGAGATGTCAAAATGAAAAGAATCAACATTGATTACTTTTCAGAAATAAGATACTGTACTTTTGAAAGAAATGCAAGATTCTCAAATGTGTCAGAAAGAAAAGTAAAGGAGCTCAACCAACTCACAAACCCTTAATTAACCTTTGTTACATTGTACTGCGCACCAGGCTGAAGACATCAAATTACGTTACCACGGTTAAGTAAGTACTCGAGATAATTATATACAGTATGGATAACACACGGGCTGGTGGATTATTAATTCATGGAGAGAAAAAAGAACTTCATTCAATATTACAGTATGCGCGCGTAATTCACCCGTATTGTTTTCGCAGTGTTCCGTCTTTCTCATTCTGCTCGAAAGATTGGCGCTAAAGATTGGCGCGAAGGAATTGTTATTGTCCATGAATTGTACGTGATTTCCTTATTCAGATAATATCAAGACAGACCGCTATCAAAACGTGACAATTCAGTATTATTGCTATATCCGTGGAAGTTGTGAATAATCTTTCGTTTTTCCCTAATTTTGTATTCTCGTAGAAACATTCACCTCATGCTTTTGAATAATGAATAAAAATTAATTTGACCGAACATTGAGTCATTGAATTATGAGACTGCAATAAATACACGATACGAGTGGTTTCCTGCTAACATCTATTTAATATGCATGAGGGTGCACCGCAGTATATATTTTCTTTAAAAAAAAATCCACTCGCTGTTTAAAGTTTAAAATATCTTACCCTAGCGATTACCAACCTTAACCCTGATTTCAGCCTTAATAACATCATTGCTGTGGTTTGAGCTTTTATTCCCGACATCTAATCTATTCCCAGCTTAAGCTTATGTCTGATCTGGTTTTATTGCCTAGTCTAGTCAAATTAGGACCAAAAAGGCAAAGAAAGGTCAAAAATAGGACAGATGAAAACTGTTGGAATGCATTTCTAAGAGGTATCTTATGAACATACTAAAATTTACAAAATGTTGTCCTTGTGCGTTTTCAGTTATTAGCATGAATCCAAAATGGCCGCCATACGATTATAAAAAAACATAATAGTTATATTTCGGCTAGCCTCAGCTATCGGCCATTTTCGCAAGTTTTAGATACTATACTCGATTCATCTGATATGTGACCCCGTACCATTCTTGCGGAGATGAAAAAATCAATGAGGCGCAGGGACTTCTGTTAATCATGTTATTGTGAGCAATGTTAAGACCTGAAATACAATATAGTGCGTTTCCATACATGAATGAAATTGTATTCAGTGGCAGGTGAGTGAGTTAAATGACTGGTGTGTCCTCCAAGATAATCCGGTGTGGCACGTGCATTTGAATTCTTTCATTTTCCCGGTAGAGCTAGCTTGACCCCTCTCCGACTTAATTGAATAGGTCCAAAACTCCAGGGGGACGAACGTATCAACGCGAATCGACTATAATTACATGTTTGAGAGAACAAGGGATGTAAAGCAATTATTTTCAACTCCTAATTTTATTAATAATTTATATAAATCCAAAATGGCCGCCATGCGATTACGAAAAACGCATAAATAGCGATATCTCAGCTATTGTTCGGGGTATTTCAGAATATCAACATAAGCGCCTAAGGGGAGGGGGGTTCCATAGTACCCAAGATTTGTTTTTCGGCGATTTCTCACACGTGAAAAATATTTTCAAACTCTAATTTTTTGTAATTGTGTAACTTATCGACGCGTTTCTTCCATAAAAAAATTACTAAAATTTCTCGCCCGTTAATGAGATAATTAGCTTGGGGCCCTAGGAACCCCCCCTTAGGCACCAACGGGAGTGTGATTTTAAAAATAAAAATTAGAAAACTCTGTTGCCAGAAATATTTATCTGCTTATGTATGTTCATATGCATGAAACAAAATTAATTACATAATCAGAAAAAATAATTTAACCCTTTCTGTGCTGAAAAGAAGCGATTCCATCATCGAGCGACTGCGCGCCATTGCTGTACAAACCTATGGCAAATACGACTGCCCCCACAAAAAATACAAGAATGTACAAAATGTTAATATTTGTGTTAAATATACGTAAATTGGCCATTCTAGAGCAGATATAAACATCAAAATGATTTGCATTGTGTATGCTGTGGAAGCAGGGCCTCGGAAACATCATGTTACCTTTTGAACGATTTTGACGCATTTCGAAAACAATGATTTGCCCCTGATTTCCAGACGATAAATCGGAACTCATTTATATTGCACCTTTGGCCATGTCTAATGCTCCCTCAAAGGTGGTATGAGTTTCATTTGAAAATTCCATCGGGAAAGTGGTTTCCTTAGGGGAGGCACCAACGTGAGTGAAAACACCTTAGGCACTTAAAGCGGCACTGGCACATTTTCACAA
>JAMKCH010031436.1:0-70135 GCA_023653785.1 Ophioderma brevispina | reverse complement strand
TGAAGCACGAAACATGTAATTTTTTTATAACACAGTATTATTTCCCGATAATTAATATTGAGTAGATTAGTAACAGGTACACTGATCATAATGTGCAATAAGCGTGAAA
Organism: Ophioderma brevispina; assembly: GCA_023653785.1. Taxonomy (NCBI): domain Eukaryota; kingdom Metazoa; phylum Echinodermata; class Ophiuroidea; order Amphilepidida; family Ophiodermatidae; genus Ophioderma; species Ophioderma brevispina. Next base: position 70,026 of record JAMKCH010031436.1, on the reverse strand, counting down.
GAACAGATACATTTGGGGTGGCCATGTGTGAAACGATTTGATTCTGTTTGCCACTATGGCTTCTAAACACGAATCTGTGAAAGCATTATAGCCGGCAATTAGGTTGGATGATGGACTTATTAACTTATGTACATGAAGTAATTGCAAATGCCTATATACAGGGTGAGTCAAAAACAACTTGATCCTGATTTTGTCCGCCGTTTTGAATTTTTAAATAATATTATATCTAACATATGTGATATCTGCAGAAAGCTTATTTCATTATCTTTAATTTGCTGCAAAGATCATTCCAATCGGTTAAGTATAGGCCGAGCTACAGTCTTTCGAATCAAGAATCTTCAGTCAATAAATAGCCTGATTTTCTTCTGGACACGGATTTCCTTCGCTGAACGCCGTTCATTTCAATGTGAATCCGTGGACAGAACAGAAAACCGACTACTTGATTCAAACGACTGTAGCTCGGTCTATACATAACCGATGTGAATGATCTTTGCAGTAAATTAAAGATAATGAACCCAGCTTTCAGATGATACCAAATATGGTAGAAATATATTACTTAAAAATTCAAAATGGCGGACACAATCACGGTCAAATTTTTTTTTTGACTCACCCTGTATAAATATTTTGCTTCTTGAACTACCCTTGCATGCGCCAGATGAGACTGTTTTGTTTTTCGTTTTATTAAATCGCTGTCTGTGGGATAAGGTTTCAAAAGTATGCTAAAAATAGATGCTCATGTTCGTGGCGATTTTTTTTTTTGTGGTTGAATCATCGAATTGACTCTGGAATTTCTGCGTTTTGACCTTTGTTGTGAATAACTAGAAACGAAATGATGTATTATGACTAAAAAACTAATGCTATTTAAAGTATGATTGTAAATTTCAAACCCTAAGTGACTCCTATGTGAATGTGCTCAATATATGGGGTTCTACGCCCAAAACGGGAGGTTCCTAAGGTGCAGGTATTTCAAATACGTTTTCAAAATTTGATCGAGAAACTCTGTCATCTGCGTGATAACACAATGACGGATAGCGAACCAACAGGCTAAAATTTGGACAGGCCTGCGTTGCATAAATTTGCGCCGGTCGATAGCAATTGTGCTCAAGCGTACAGGTTTGCTCTCCGAAATGACCAAATATAAACACCAAGAAATTTCTATTATTGAGAATCATAAACTTCAATATTTTTGAACATGGACAAACGCATGAATGAATTCTAACAATACCCGATATTTTAGTATAATTGCCTAAACTTTACATATCAACCAAGAAAAGCTTTACCCCACATGAAAAGAGTGCACATTATTTAGAAGAATGAATAAAATGTCAACTCACTTTAGTTCCAGAATGTCATTGACCAATGGATACACACAACCGCAACATACTCAAGCGAACAAATAGAGCTAATGATATTCAAAAATCAACCTAAGCACACTTGGGATCTTTTTTTCTCATCAGGTTCATTGTCCAAGATTTCAGGTGTTACCACCTCCCCATATTCACTTCTAGTATCTGTTCATGACAAAAAAGGCAACATACATTACCTCACCTCGTTCATGATTTTTAAAAATGTAGGTCGACTTTCTTCTTAAAACAAGGTAAATTGAATAGATATAGGGTTTTAAAGACACTAACTTACGGATTTAGGTTCTGTGCAAATTAGGTGCAGCCCTTGCCAAGAAACTTTCTTTCATGACGTTTGTCCCTTTATATTTTCTTTTTAATCATAGGGTCAAAGTTGATTGAACACAGAGAAGAATCTCAAAATTTCTTTGAAGTAAATGACAAAATAATCTGGAATCTGTTCAACTGCGTGCACAATAACAATGGACCAGATATAAAAGAATGTGAAGTGTTTTCCGGGCCGATTATTGAATACCATTAGCTTTATTGTTCGATTGAGCATGTTGAGTTTGTGTTACTGATTTTCTAGAAATAAATTGAGTTGACGTTTTATACTTTTTAATAGTGTACACTCTTTTCATGTGGGGATACAGGTTTTCCTCGTTAAAATAATATTGTTTTATAGTAGATTCAACCCATCGTGTCACCAGAGGAAAAGTTTTGGACATCATCGATTAGTTGGGAGAGGAGGCAGAATTGTGGCCCGATTCAACGTTTATGAACGAAACAAAAAACAAAAAAAAAAAAAAAACAAAAACCCAAAAAAAAAAAAAAAAAAAAAAAAAAAAAAAAAAAAAAAACAAACAAAAAAAACAAAAACCCACAAAAAAAAAAAAAAAAAAAAAAAAAAAACAAAACCCAACATTAATCTGACCTTGCTGTTCCATCATCTGTACATAGAGAGAGACTTTGGTTCCTATAGGATCCAAACTACGACGCTCTAAATTCAAGAACATCACTGATTTTGTTTCATATTCATAAAATATCGCAAATAGGAACAGATGTGGATTTACAGAGTAATTAAAGCCACAATAATACTTCCAATTTTATATCATTATTAAAGTTTAAAAGGAAATTACGGTACGGGCCGCGACCCAGGTATGCAACATAACTGGTAGCAAGCGACGGACTGCGAATGTTCGAAATATGTGTCTTACATCGATAGATGATGAAAATTCAAATAAGAACTTCAACATCGTCACAATGATATTACCATTGACACTGCAGATTATTACATAGATGAAAGTGATGGTTGGTTAATTTAAGTGAAATGAGTAAATGTTGCTATGAACAAGTAACAGCAACGTTTGTAAAATTGTTAGGGCCTGGTATCCTGAAATAAGTCGGCCTGAATGTTACACACTGGGCAATTGTATAGTCTGTTAGAGTTTTAATACTATGAGGCATAACCGCATTGGCAGGCTATGGTTGGCAGTCACCAAAAGAAAGTGACGTAGAGAGAGATTAACTGGTCTATAGTAGATTCAACCATCTGTCACCTCTAGTAATTTCCGAAGGTATTTATGATGTGCAGTGTGGGAAATGAAATTCCAAGCTATACTACACTATTGAAGACATTCGTCCGATTAGCAGAGACAAATCAATTCTATGCTCAATGAAACCATTAAGTCTTCAACTCTACAAACCAAGAGGTTCTATATAAGATAGTAGAGAGGAAAACGTTACGTAATCTTTAGAAATTCACCGTCCGATGTTTTGCCGACCACAAAGAAAACCTAGAGTACCAACAATAGACAAGCCAATGGCTGCCTCCGCTTCTTCCTACATACTGTGGGTGCCGCTTTTGCATATCCACTAATCGGTTAGTGATACAAATTAATGATGTGTTAGACGGTGGCGGTGTAAAATAGTTACATGGATTATTGTGGTCAGATACTCTTTTTTTCAAGCAATGCCGCGCTAAGGTGAAAAGATGTATTCATTGAGGCGGTTTATTTAAATCAAGACACTGATGTGTCATTTTATTCGTTGTTGGCATAGGTGGACAAAATTTAGTTAACACCCAATAGCCCCAACATCAACAACTGATTTTTGGCGGATTGTTTGCATAGAATGACACATTAGGTGTTAGACAGCACCCCAATGATTAATTATTCCGTGCAAATTCAAAATGTCAGCGCCCAGCACGGACGACTGGTTGTGAATGCGTTTCACACCCTTGCTCAAACACATTTGACTATAGTAGATTCATACAAAAGCGATCTTCCAAAAACGTGACCAGATCGTTCCCCTGGTCAAGACAGGAGGTGCTCAGTCGAAACGAAATGAATGGAGTCTTCGTAAGTTTATGGATTCACACAAAACAAGGAAGGAGATTAATGTCTCTTTACGTTTCAATTCACATTGCCGAAATCACGGGTGGTTATTAGCATGCATATCATGGACTAATACACGATACTCGTTTATCGCATTATCAATATCCATGATAACTCGCGGAAATAAGAACGATTTGATTCGATAGCTGCTGTGTAGATACAAGAAAATGTCATCATTATGTGGAAAATATGTATAGATGTGTACAATAAAATAAACTACTGTCACAGAGCAGCTATCGACTTTAATAAACAGAATAACTGGTAATCTCATTTGTCTCGCTCACCCCGCCATCCGCACAACAAAAATAAAGATTCGTTTTTCGATGAATCTACTATATCGTATTTGCCTTCAATGGTTATTCAATATATCAGCCGTCAGTTGACTGTTATTGAATTAGAGAGTTCGTAGTTAGGAACGAACGGAACAAAAAGTCTCTCTCTCTAGTTAAGATTGATGGCTACCATAAAAGGCCAGAATATTTTTGTTGTCATGTGAAACAGCGTGAATCGGGCCACATGGTTCCTGCATCCTCTCCAAACGAATCGATGCTGTCAAAATTTTACTCTGCGTGACACGATGGGTTGATCTACTGTAATGATAATGTTCGTATCTCAATATAGAATTTAATTAAGAAATAACATGTCAAAATTACAAACTACTCATCATAGCCGACTTTTATTGTAACAGTAATGCCATTCCACATTCCAGGCCAACATTGATAATTAATCCATATATTTACCATCCCGGACCCCAACAGCCACCTCAGCTAGTCCAGGGACATCTTAACAAAACCAAAAATGATCCCATCATGACTGGGGCAGGCAGTCACACGGAACTCCAGAAACATCCGTGACATTCCTAAAATAAGAAAATTTCTCAACATCGTCTATGGAAATGCCCGTTCTGTCCGTTAAAAGACGGCTCTATTTATGAGACATTATTGAGAATGAGTGGACATTTTGTGATACTGAAACATGGTTGGCTGAAAGCGATCTGTGGTACATTGCTGAGATGCTGCCTGAGGGATATTCCTTCCTGAACTTTCCCAGGAAGTCGAGACCATGGTGGTATTGGGAAATAATCTTACAAAACTTCCTAAACATTCAAAAATACACCCCCAGGCACTTAATACACTCTTTTGAGCATGCTTGTGTGGAATAAACAAAACTAGTTGTTAGACTCATCCTGTGTTCATCGGCACCACCCTCCAGGGAAAATGGTCTCACAATAATTCAATTTTAAATGAGTTTGATACTTCCTTATGAAGATTGCTCTTGTTCCGCTAAAACGATTACCTGCGGGTGATTTCAACGTGACATGTTGACCTACCCTCCTAAACCGCGAGTCTATTTATTTTTTGGAGATTCTGGCTGCTAATGGTTTCATCAGCATATCTATGGGCCCTACCCATAAGATGGTCACACTCTGGGCCTGATCATATCTGGCTTAAAGATGGCATTAGTTGCTGGGTGGGACCTTTTGCCTGGGCTAGGCTCTGATCTCGTTTGATTAATGACATTAGCAGCCAGAGTCACCACTCATCGAGAAATATGATTGCCACCATCAGAAATATAAAGAATATGAAGACTCTTTCTCAAAGGACATTTCATCCATGATTGGCCGTCTTGACTTTCGTGAGGGCTCAGTTGATGAGGTGCTTGTAAAATTGAGGAGTCTTTAATTAGTGTAATCGATTCCCATGCACCTCCTCAAACAGGTTCCGCATTATTAGACCACGATCACACCTTGGTTTAATAACGATATTGATGATGCCAGACGTGAAGTAGACGTTTAGCGAGAAAAGGGTTAAAAACTAGAAATGTGTCGATCTGGATGCATAAACTGTACAAACAGCAGTTGACTGGTAATCATTCATCATGATAAGAGAGGTGTATGACAGAGAAACAATAGAAAATGCTAACAACAACCATGTTTGGCACTCCTGACTAAAGCTTCTGAACCCCAAACTAAACAACTTCATAACTGTTAATTCAGCTACTGAACTAAGTAGCTCATTTGCCAGGTTTTCAGCGACAAGTATACAAATCAGACGGGACCTTGATAAGTATCAGGTCTAACTCGCATGAATTATCCAAGCGGGACAATACTTGAGAGCCGTTCCAATACATGAGTTTAAATCCAGTCACTGTTGAAGAGGTAGGTAACCCGGTGATTATGAACACTCCATCAAAAATCATGTTCCTTAGACAACCAATCCATTGGTGTTACTTAAGGAGTATGTTGCAACCGGGCTGAGCCATAACAATGATCATTAACAAGTCTTCCGCACTGGTTTGTTTTCCCAGCTAAGCTCCGGGAAGATGCTGTGACACCCATTCTCAAAAAGCCTTCCCTAGACAATGAGTGCTCCAAAACCATCGCCTTGGTCAAATATTAGCGGCGTGTCTAGTTCATGGAGAAAATAAGTGAGTGCCCAGATAAAAGTAATCTTTTCTCTCAAAATGATTAATGAAAGTTTCAGTCAGCTTACAAAGAACGACACAGCACTTGAAATCGGCACTTCTGCGTGTCAAGCCCGATATCTCAATGCATTAACAACAGTAAGGCACGTTGACTATTGTTGCCTGCTAGATCTTTCTGCAGCTTTTGATAATGTTGATCATGCCATTCTGTTGGATAGGATTACGTATACTTTCAAATCAGGTATGCTTTACAGTGGATTCGGTCTCCGTCACCTGCAGACCGCTCTTTTCGTGTGCGCATTGGGGATGCAATTTAAAAGCTCATCTCCCTCTCGGTCTTCCTCAGGGTTATGTGGTCGGGCCTCTCTTTTTTCATAATGTACACATACTGATAGCATCAATCATCCGGGAAGCACAATATTGATTACCACATTATGCTGATGTGTGCAGCTCTATTTTTTTTTCTGAAATTGTATACTAAGATTTGATGGTGAGATGGACCAAACATGTGTCAACCGACTGTCTCTTTGTATTGATGAAATCAGTGAGGGATGCGCTGTAACAAACTCAAATGAATGATGTGAAAAGAAGTTTTCATCGTATGTTCATCCTATTACACAGTCGCCTCAAAGATATTACCATCAGGGTGGGGACCGGGATGTTCCCAGTCCTCGGCAATTAGGAACCTGGTGTTAGTGTTTGATAGACCAAATGTTATGACTGAACATGCTAAAGGTCATCATTAAGGCTGTTAACTTCCACCTTCGCAATATTTACCGGATCCGCAGCTTATAACATTTGAGAGTTGTCATCATCTCGTCCGCTCACTAATTTTATCTCGCATTGAGCTATGCCAATTCACTTTGTATGGCTGTCGGCAGAGATAGGAGTAAACTCAATTTTGCAGAAAGAGAGCCGCCAGCGCTGGTGCTCAGATCTGATATAGAAGGACAACAGCCACACCACTCCTTAAAGAGCTCCATTGGCTTCCAATTAGTGAGCGCGTTGTCTTTAAGCTTATGATTCTTACTTCAAGGGCATTTCGTGACAATGCCATCTTAACTTGTCCGAATACCTCTCTTTGTATATTACTGGCAGGCCAGGATTGCGATCTGCAGATGACCATTTAGGCGCTCCTCACTGTTTCCCGCAAAAAAGGTCAAGTGGGTGACAGGGCTTTCACTTTCAGCAATGCGGCCCTAGGCCTATGGAACTTTTGGCCTATCTCTGTTCGCCACTCCAAGTCCCATTGTTAATTTAAGAGAAAGCTTTAAAATTTTCATCTATTCCTAAGAGTTGATCGTGTGCTTAAATTAGTGTTTTGTTATTGCCTCACATGATATTTAATGTGCAGGCTGTTTTCTTTTGTGTTTTTATAGTTTGATTTGTTAAGACTTATCTCATGGTTTCATTTTTACCCCCCAATACCTGTTGTATTACATGTTTAGGCTAAATAGTAATTACTCTCTATTTTTGTAAAGCGCTTTGGACCTTGTTTTGAGAAGGAAGGCGCTCTTTATCAAATGCCGTTTGTAGTGTATAGGCAATATTTCCTAGGCCTCGGACACCTTACATCTGTAAGGGTGCTATTTTATTGGTGCACCAATCACCCCACCCAAGTCAACATCATGGTAAACAGCATCTGTTCTACTCCCCCTGGGACATCAAGAATAAAATCTTCAACTCATGAAATACAACTGCTTGGATTTACACTCTTCATTTTCTATGAAGATTAGCCCGGTTTTGTATCCCAAATTATTAAGCCATTGAATTTTGAAACTTTAATTGGATAATCATGCTCATGTTACGATTGTGAAATTTGTACAAAACTTTAGATTCATGATTGTCAGTTAGTTTATGGTCCCAGAGGAGGGGGGGTTTTATTATCCGAATATACCAAGTGTCTTGTTATGATATCTGTATAGGTATCCTTGAGACATGCAAAACACAAAGTCTTAAGCTCTGTGAGCGGTGGAGCGTGAACTTCAGAGGTCATGACCTTACATTGCATGTTCTATACCCCAAATCGCTATTGGTAGTGCAGGGGCACTAAACTAAAATCAATTTGGAAAGTTGGTATCATATTAAAAGTAACAAAATTTTCTATGGCAGTGATAGCAAACACCTTGAATTTCTTGAAAGTATAAGATGGCACTGTGCCAAAAAAGTTGAATTTTTACAACTTTTTTCAATTTTTTGAATCAATTTTGAACAATGAAGATGGCAATATTTCTCTTCCATATTTTCCACAAATTAGCATCTATATATGTATCAATAATATCCGGAAGACTGATTATTTACTTCGTTTATTTTTTTAGTTTTGACATTTTCAAGCACGTTCACCCAATGTATTTTAACCCTCGCCTTACCAAGCATCTTTTGTAACACAGTTTACCAAGGAGAAGATGGTTGCCACAAAATTAGTTTTATAAAGCACCCGATGCTTATTATGATTTTGATACCAATGGATAGCTATGGTCCTCTCTTTTCCAGTGATACCAACATAAGTACTAACATACCTAGTATGGCGTCACAATGACGTCGTCATAAACTCCACAAGTCGACAGAATTGGCATTTTCCACAGAAAATGGGCGAAAATCCAATTTTGCGCTAAAAAAAGTTAGGAATACCAGATATTCACGCGGTTTTCAGCTCTAAATGGTGGCAGTTGAATAGTTTATATAGGCATAAGAGTTTAGAGCCATACTGTGCATAATATTTTCAAAAATTTACCCTCACCCTTCGACTTTTGATGGCATACCCCTGAGACTAATATTAGTCTCAGCATACCCTAACCAAGGTGCCACCTTCACATTTTTTCACTAAATGACTGGTAAGGATGAGACAATGATTGATCTGAAGCTTGTTAGGAAAGCATTTGGCATTTTAGCTCACAGAGCCAAATTTACCTATTCGGTTAGACTTTCAAAATCTGGATGCATGTTTGCGCCATGCCAAAAATAATTTTTTTAATTTTTATTAAACAATTTGCTATCGTAATTAAAAATACACGGTGAATAATGCAATATTTCCACTAATTATCATAAATATAGGTATCACCGGCCAGCACTTTGATTAGTCATTCTGTTCATTTTTAGAGTTAACAGTGTGGAAGGGCTGTCTTGGATGCTATTTGTCCATAATTGATTTTTGGTATTGGTATTCCCACTACGTTATGGGCTGAAAAAGAGATCCACGGTTGATTCATACCCTTGTACTATCTTTGAAAGGTATTTGTTATCATGTTTTTTGCAATATGGTTACAGCTCCTTTGTTTCTTCTTCAGAATTTGTGATGCCTAGTTACCAATAGATGGTCTACAATAGCAGCAATTAACCCATGCTGTGCACTGTTTGTGAATGCAAATATTTCAGTTTGTCTCTTTGTTAAAGACAGATAAAGCTTCAAGCCATGAAATGTGGAGGCATTACAAGTTCTGAAGAAGAAAACAAAGAAGTTGCTTCCATTATCATATCGCATCAAAATTCCCCCAATCATCCTGTATAATACTCTGCTCCAATAAATGCTAATGGGACCAAATGTAGGCCAAAGTTGGTCTCTATCCTTTAAAAATCAGGATGAAAATGCAAATATTATTCCATATTTACAACCTCCCGCAGTCACTGACTATAACCTGTTTGAAAACTGACACTGACTATAACTTGTTTGGGAGGGCGAGCTGGTGTAGTGGCTCATGCACTCGTCTTTCACCAATGCGGCCAGGGTTCGAATACCTGTTGAGTATTCGTGAATTTTGGCTGCGATTACTACCGTCCTAGCAGGTTTTCTCCGAGAACTTCGGTTTCCTCCTGCTTCTAAAATTAGATTTCTTTACATAAAGGCTTTCTTGTCGTTCTGGATTTACTCGTTGTGTTGTAGCTGAGCAGCCTAAGGCTCTCCAAAGCGGTGCCCTGAGCACCTCGGTGGATTTGTTGCGCGTTATAAGAATTTAAATATTATTATTATTATTATAAACCCATCAAACATAGAAAGGCAAAAAACAGCAGACAAAGGATTTAATACTGATTACTCTCAGCTTTGTTTAAAACTCATGTTTCTAGCGTGCTTTTCAGAAATGGCACTCAGATGCATCTGTTTCAACTCTTGGACATGTTACATCTACCTTTCTTTTGATATGAGACTTGATGCCTCATTGTGGATATTGTTGGAATGGCATCTGCCTTTACAGGGCGTACTATTGATTTTCCTATTCCCAGTTTAACCACGGATCGAGGAATTAGGGCAAAATGAATCCAATGTGTTTACTGAGCACGATTATACTGCTGCCTTCACATCCAAAGGTGGGGTTCGTCCATGACATGATGGCGAATTATGAGCAATTTATGGCAGCATTCACTCATCTAGAAGATGCACCAATGCCTGATGTTCATGATAATCTGGAGAATTGTGTTTGAACAATGTATGGACAACACATATTACAATAAAATCATTGGGCACATTTACACATTCCAAAATTAAACCGTTTTACCTGTATCTGAATAGATAATTGTATTAGCCTTAATGTGATACCAAATTTGTTTACTCCCTTTATGGTCTATGAACAACCACACCGGAAATAAAGGGCGAAAATAGAAGGCATAGGGTGAACATACTTTAAAATGTCGTAACTAAAAAAAATAAACGAAGTAAATAATCAATCTTCCGGAAATTATTGACACATATATCGACGCTAATTTCTGCAAAATATGGAGGAGCAATATTGCCATCTTCATTGTACATATGTACCATATTGGTACAAAGTTGATACAACAAATTGAAAAAAGTCGTAAAATTCCATCTTTTTTGGCATAGTACCAACTTATACTTTCAAGAAATTCAATGTGTTAGCTCTCACTGAATAGATAATTTTGTTAGCTTTAATATGATACCAAACTTGCCTAAATTGAGTTTAGTCTGTGACCTCTAGCGCTAAAAATAACAATATTGGTGAAGAACATGCAAATTTAAAGGTCATTGACCTCTGACGTCATGGTCCACCACTCAATGAGCTTAAGACTTTATGTTTTGAATGCCCCAAGGGATGACTTTACAGAGATCATAACAAGACACTTGGTAAATTCGGATAAATAAAACGCCTCTATCTCTGGGACCTTTCATCAGTAGGACTTACAGAGCACACTGGTTTTGCGCTGCCACCATATATCTATATACTCTTTTAACATATGGCACAATTGCCTACTCTTACGCCTATCTGGCGTTTTGACTGCAGAACTTCATTTACTTTTGACTCTACTGCATAGGGACCATAGTCTCTGGCCCGCAGTCTCCTGTCCAGGGATTGGAAACAAGACTTTGTCTCCTGTCGTAAAAACTCTACTCTTGGCATCGTTGTCATACCATTTTGGGCTGGGCTTGTTTCAAATTTTCCCTGGAAATTTCATTTGCCCTATTGAGCCTATACTTGAATTTGGAAACATAGTCCAAAAGGTTGGTGTCAGCTTCATCATTCAGCCACGTCTCTTTTAGAAGTTTCAAGGGACCGCGAACTGTACGCCAATAAACTAACTCAAAGGGACCTAAAACCTAGGGATTCTTGAACTGCCTCCCTTGCAGCAAACAATAACAAGTGAACTTCCTCATCCCAGTCCATCTCATATTCCAAACAATACATCCTAATCATATTCTCTAGAGTTTGGTGGAATCTCTCTAAACCGACTAAATTAAAGTCTGAAAGTGCCGTAGTATGTTTATCCTTGGATAACTCAGAGGCCACGAAATACAAAACCGAAGATGGCTACTCAATCAGACGACAACTATTTAATTGGAGCTGAGACTACGAAGACACGTTATGTCCACTATGAAGGCAGTGTGTACTAATAAATGTAATTAGGCCTACTGCCACTGTCATTATCAAGAGATGTCTCTCATTTACTTGGAGCAATGATGTTATTATACTCTGCCTGCATTTCCTTTCTCAGGTGCTTATATAGCCTATTACACAACTCCAGAAGGCTCTAGCATTGTCTAGGAGTCATGTGCTAAAAATAGCACATTACATCACAAGTCTTGAGTTTTCTAGAACTTTCACGTTACTTCCAATGGCGTCCATGTATTGACCTATGCACTTATAACACTTCCTTATGCAGGAAAGCGCCATTCAAGTTCAGCGATACATATTCTAGTACAATTCACGCAGCTGAGCAATTTCTGGAATCTTCTCCATCCTTCCGAATGCTCCACACACCAGATATGCACACAAACCAGGTATACTGTTATATTATGTCATTTAGATTAATTTTATGCGTTAATGTATAACTTTAACTCAATGTTAGCTGCAAAAGTGAAATAAATTATTGCAAATTCGTTGGGCCTGTAACAATACACAGTGTGTTGTATACATAACAAACCTTTTCGTAATCCGTAGAACCATAGGGACATGCTTATACATTTTAACCCCGTATGACCATTTAGAAATTTTACCCTTGTTAATTTACCTCCTTCTCTACCTCAAAATGTTCAAGGATGCCAAAGTTGCATCATCGAGATTTGGAATCAGCAGGTCAATGTTGCCTAGGTACCATCAAAACATTTTTTGCAGACTCTTACGTAAGGTCATATGGACTATTCTGAGAATAGCGATTGAAAATGTACCTAGACATTTCAAAGTAAGCATAAAAAGAAGCAGTTTGGCTTGACTATTTTGCAGAAAAAAATAAGAAAATGAATATTTAACATAACTGAAGCTTAAAACTACAATTATATCTTCTTAAATAAACTACGAAGTTGTAAGTTTGTATGTGAACACGAAAATATTACATATTATAAAATACAACTCAAATTACATCGTTATTTTTCAATACCAGTAAAATAGATCGGTCTGTGAAAATTCATTTTTGTTAGGAACGATAGAGATACGATGACATAGATCTCTATGGGAAATAATTTTATGATTGGCAAATGTACACTAAAGATTGAAATGACAAACGATTATATTATGCGATTGATTGGAGTAGCGTCTCTGAAAACACACGTACAAGGTTTAACCCTCGTCCAACCCCCTGATTTTTCGTAATTAAGCGACAAACATCATCTTGTTTGGTATCAGTGATAGCTACATATGTCCTTTCTTCAAATCAAAAACAAACATATCAAGTTTTAACAACATGTCATAGTGACGTCATAACTGAGAGCTTATTTTTACGCAAATATGTAAGCAAATCGCCAAAAATTAAGGGTTTTTCGACCGTTTTTGCCATTTATGCAAGCAAAATTGTAATTTATTTGGCAATAATGGGTGCCAAAGTAAGCATACACATGTTATTACTCTAAATAATAAGAAAAAATACAAGTATTTGCTTACAGTAGCATCATACTTACATAAAGTACCATTTTGGGGCATTTAACACAGTTTAAAGTAAAGGAAGGTGGCAACCACCCCCCCCCCCCCCACCTTCCGACTTTGACGGGACGTCCTGACCCCCATGAAGGTGGTACCTCCAATTTTTTTCGCTAAAATGACCGCAAAGGATGAACTTACAATTACATAAAAGCCTTAGATCGTATTCGTTTGCTTTTTTGTGTGACAGGGGATCATCCGTTAGGGGGGTGGTAACCACCCCCCCCCCCTTGGTTGGACGAGGGTTAAACTATGGCCTGTGTGCTACATTCACACACACGCACATCTTCAAACACCCAAATACACGCAAATACACAATTTCGCACACACCTCAACAAAATAAGCACACTTGCGCATCTGGTGAAGTAAAGAGAAAAAAAGATGTTATCCAACAAAATCAGTACCCATCCTACCTTTTTAAATATACTTGAAAGCAGAGCGTCATTTCCACGGCAGAAACGAAACATTCTTTCCTTTGTTCTTTGACCACTAGTTCAGCAGTCACCGGAAGAAGAAGCACACAAACACTCCTTTAAACGAATGAGCGCGATGTTTAGAATGAGTATGTATCACGCACAAACTAGTAGTAGAGTACAATAACGTCCTATTGCCAATGGTATATTATATTTAGTCCATGTAGCCTTGTTATATTTATACTAGTATATAACGTTTTTCAACGGTTTCTAGACCACTTTCTCTTGCTGAATCTGAATCCGGTGAGAGCCAGAGATAAACCTTGATTTTTTTAATATGCAAACAAATCCAAATGGCCACCAAAATACTAAAAAAATTATTTATCTCTTGACTTCAAAAAATTAGCAGAAATTCCAAGTTTCCAATCTGCAGTCAGAATTAGATCACGATCAGACACTAATGGTATTGCAATATCGAACGTGATTACAGAATTAATTGGATACAATGTTTTAACTAGAGCAAGCTCAAATTACAATTTTAAGTGAATAAGAGATGAATTTTATTATTTTGGTGGCCATAAAAACCAATTTGGTTTACGATCCAGTCACACAGCCTAAAGACAATTATGTTATACAACGTCACAGAAATCGATTTACGTTAAAGCAATAACAGCACATTTTTGAAGAGAGCCTCCAATTTTCAAAATTTGATATATTTGCACAGTTATGTTGGTAATTGTCTAGGAAACTACACCTGCAAACGAGAATGCTAAAAAATGCGTATTTATCATAAAATAAGCGATTTTGACATTAGAATTGGGATCCAAGATTGTACTTAACGACAGAGCTGGAAATGCTAAGTTTATGTCCGTCCATGATGAAATAGTGACTCGGACCTCTAACTTGACTTTCCTGAACCAATAAAATAACTAATGGATGAGCGTAGATACGTGCATGGCGCTATTTCCCGGCTATTTCATATTGGAAGGCCGTTTCCAGCAGCCGTTGAATTATTATCGGAGATCTCCGATATTAATTATTCTAATTACAAAATTCCTTCGTTTGCGACACATAGACATTTTCGAGCTTAACCATTCACAAGTATAGTTTACTAGCGGGTTACCAATGCAACCGTGTAAAAATCTCATTTTTTTTAAAAAAATGGGGGCGCTCTTCAAAAAATGTGCTATTATTGCTTTAACTCTTCCTTAGACGTGATTCTAAAAGTGAATCAAAGGGGCATTTCGTGATCCACAGCTTACCTAAAGAAAAAGTTAAGATTTTTGTATCATCTGAACCGTTAGTATTGTATGCTCTTGTTACTAGTTAAACAGAGACATAAATAAGAAGACAGACTCTCAGACGTGGTTTACGTATCAGCCATGTTGACTATCTCAACTAGAGATGGGCAATATAATGACCGTATAACTATCCCATAACATCTCCCTTCCTTTTAAAAGTTAAAAATCCACGCCATCTCCCTTCCTTTAAAAAAAATGAGTAATAAAGTTTGCACCATTCACAGAAAAAAAAAATTGAGCATTGTCCATTATTATAATGTCCATAAGTGTTCAATGACATGCATCATGCCTGTATGCCTACATACAAAACATAGGGCTGTCTTTCTTTTAGCGCTCAGCAAAAGTTCATAGCTCATGGTTGCTTATCTCTTGGTCTTTTCTTTAAAAGGGGATTTCAAACTTTAAACACATAAACAAATATATGAACATTTGAAACTGTTCAACACTTTGCATGCACTATGTAAGTCAAATGCAAAACATTGCGGAGTGCTTTGATTTATGTAGTATCCACAAAGCTGAAAACCTAGGCAGATTTTAGGCCAGGACTGTTTCATCGTCCTAGTTGCAAAAATTATTATCTAAGTCAAAACACAATTAATAATGTGCATGCAGTTTGCCATATCTAAGCTATATGAAGATCAAGAGTTACTATCACTCTGAACTTCCAAAATGAGCATGGAAACACAGTTCCTGCTATCTAACCTAGCTCCTTTAGAAACATTGTTGCTCCTGCTGGAGGTACACTGTGACATCTGTGGTGGCATTCGTCTCAAAGTCAGAAATTGTTGCGGGCTGACCCTCTGAGCCTGTGTTATGTTATATGCATGGTAAGGTGGATTTTCTCACCTGTACTGTGTTGCAATGTAAGGAGCGTTTCCTATATACTAGTTAAAATGCACTTTTTCTAAATTACCAAACAAAAAATATTCTACTTGAACAAAAAAATATTTAACTTGAAGTTAAATAAACTATGACTAACAAACCCTACAACCTGGGGGTCTTAGTTCATTCTAGAGATCTGGTGCAGTACAAAGTCCTTGTATCTTGCTGGTTTGCGGATATTGGTTCTGGTCCTTGTTCCTGTGTTTCTTGGTACTTGTCCAACTGGTTCTTCTGCTTGGTCTTGAGGCACTGGACTGCTGAGCTGCCTGCTTTGTTGAACTTGGTGCTTTTCTGCTGATTTGTTGCTATTATAGTTATTGTTCTTGGAAGCCTGCTGTCTTTTGGGCTCTGGATGTTTCTCAGTGGCTACAGTTTCTCTGTGTTCTTTAGTTGTTTTCAGAAACTTTCGGTTCCAACGATAAATCTGGCCTTTTTCTGTCTGGACCAAATATGATCGTGAGCCAACTTGTTTCAGGCATGTAGCTTTCTGTCATTCTTGTTTAGGATTGTCAGGTGCTAGCCGGACAGCTTCTCCAACGTTTTTTTTTTTTTTTTTTTTTTTGTGTTTCTTGGTACTTGTCCAACTGGTTCTTCTGCTTGGTCTTGAGGCACTGGACTGCTGAGCTGCCTGCTTTGTTGAGCGGTGGCAGTCCCTTGACATGCTTGTCATATTCCAGCTTAGATCTCTGCTGCTTTTCTTTGATATTGTCTGGTACGTCTTAAACAACTTCAGGCTTTAGCAGCGACTCTGCTGTTGGTTGGAGGTTTTTGTGCGCCTAGACATGAGTTTTTGAACTGGGCTGTGACCATTTTCATCAGGTGTGTTTCTCCAGTCTAGAAGTGCTGCATAAAAATCTGCGGAGTCTCTCTTTGTTTTCTTCACCAGGGTCTTTGCAATCTTGACAGTTGCTTCTGCTTTCCCGTTTCCTTGGGCATGTCTTGGAGAGCTTGTAACATGCTGGAATTCCCACTGTTGTGAAAAATCTGCACACTCCTTGCTGATAAACTGGGGCCCATTATCACTGATAACCTTGTCTGGTTTTCCATGCCTGGCAAAGTGTGCTTTCGTGCATTCTACCACCCTTTTTGATGAGGAATCTCCTGTGATGTCATCAACCTCCCAGTAATCACTGAAGTGGTCTACTGTGACCAGATAATCTTTTCCCTAGTACTGAAAAAGATCCTGAGAGATTACACTCCATGGTCTATTGGGGATTTCAACAGATAACATTGGTTCTCTCTTCTTTGGAAAGCATTGCAGGTGCTGCACCCTTCTACTTTCTCTCGAATGCTGCCATACCTGGCCAAACAGTGCGTATGCTTGCATCAATTCCAAGATGGCTTGAATGACTCTTCTCTATCATGAGAGAGTGCAGTGTTTTAGGTACCATCACACGCTGGCCTTTGAACAGGATTCCGTTCTGTTCAGTGATTTCATCTAATTGAGACTGGTACTTCCTGTTTCTGTTCTGGCCAACCACCATGTACCATTTCCTTTAGCTTCTGAAGGGTTTCATATTCGGCTGTACTCTGTTGCAGCCTACTCTGTGTTTTGTCACTAACTCTGGCATATTTAATCTGGTTGATGTGCTCTATATCTCTGAAGATCTGATTTTCTTCTGTGTTGTCTTGTAGGTATGCTCGACTTAGCCAGTCAGCTATCAGCATTTGTTTTCCTGGTATGTGATGGACTTGGTGAGAGCTTTGGATGCGAATGTAACTGGCTGACCTTCTTGTAAGAAAAGTTGCGCCAATGCCTTTGTTTGAAGCATCACACTGTATAGTTACTTCTTCATGTGCATCATAGTATCTCAGGACTGGTGCTTGAGTGAGCATCTGTTTGATTTCCTCCATGGCTTTTTCATGGTGTTCCAACCACTCCCAATGTGACTCTTTATCCGTCAACCTTCTCAAAGGTTCTGCAACCTGGGACAACCGTGGCAAGAACTTTGAGAGATATGTTACGCATCCTAGCAATTCTGGACTGCTTGCTTGTTCTCAGGACGTGGCATATTGATGATAGCTTTAACCTTCTCTGGGTTCGGCTTTACTCCTTCATCTGTAAGAATGTGTCCCATGTAACTCACTTCAGATGTGCAGTCTCATCTTCTTCTTGTTAATCTTGAGTCCAACTTGTCTAGCTCTTTCTAAGAACTGTTTCAAGTTTCTATCATGGTCTACACTTACCTCTTGCAATGTCTCTCCACAGCCATAGATGAGAAAGTCATCCGCGATGACCTCCACTCCATGCAGGCCTTCAATTATCTCGTGCTGCTCTGGGGCTGAACTTATACCAAATGGTATCCTTAGCCATCTGTAGCGCACAAATGGTGTTGAGAAAGTTGTGAGATAACTACTTTCCTGGTCCAGGCCGACTTGCCAAAAGCCATCTTTGGCATCTAATACTGTAAACAGTTTTGCATTGGAGAGCTTCGGAAGGATGTCTTCCATGGTAGGCATCATGTAGTGTGGTCTCTTTATAGATTTATTGAGATCCTTAGGGTCCAGGCAGACTCGAAGTTTTCCTGGGTTTTTCACCAACACCATGTTACTAATCCACTCTGTCGGTTTTGTGACCTTAGTCAGGATCTTGCGTTTCTCCAGGTCATCAAGATTTTCATTGAGTTCTTCTTGAATAGCTACAGCTACTCTTCTTGCTTGATGTTTCGTTGTTGTGACTGAGTCATCTGTCTCTATGTGGTAATCTCCAGGTAGTCTACCTAATCCAGTGAATACATCTTCATATTCGCTGATGATGTCCTCAGCCTTTGTGGTGTGTTGCATGCAATTCAATATTTCTGGTGCAACTTGTATCAGACCCATCAATATTGCTGTACCTCTAGATAGAAGTGGCATCTGTTGAGAATCTACTATCTTGAAGTTAAGGTTGTACTTTTTCTTCTTGTACACACATTGTAGGGTAACTTCTCCTAGAACTGCCATTTTATCTCCATTGTATAAGTTCAAAGTAGTGTCTGATCTCTTCACTTGAGGTTTCTTGCACTTCTCTATTTTTTTGAGATCCTTATATGACATCAAGTCACAGGAGGTGCCCGTGTCAATCTCACACTCAATTTCTTCTGAGTGGGTTTCAGCTGTATTGCTGATGTTCAGTGGAACTAGCAATTTCTTCTTTTCAGAGCTTAATGCTCCTACAGTTTCAGCAATATAAACAGATTCCTCCTAATCTGTAGTCTGTGTGTCTTCTTGCATTTGTTTAACATCTTTTGTGGTGCAGGCGATCGCAAAATTGTTGAATTCACCACACTTCTTGCAGCGCTTATTGTATGCTGGACATACTGCTTTGGACTTTATGTGCCTTTTTGCACAGAATTTACAGTTTATCTCAAAACCATCAGACTTCTTTTTACTCTTTGGCGCAGATGATTTTTTGTCAGGTTTCTTTGTAGTCTTTTTCTCTGATTTCTTTTTTTGTGATGACTTTCTTGTAGCTTTTGTTTCTCTGTTATGTTGCACTGTGTCTTGATCTTCACCGGTCACAGCTTTTAACTGCTGCTTTGTCTGTTCGCTTATCTGCAAAGCTTCTATGACTTTCTGTAATGTGCTCTCTTTCTCAATCTCATGGAATAACCGGTTGCGTACCTGTTTGTCCACACAGCCTAAGACTAAACGGTCCCGAACCATCTCTTCCTGTAATGTACCAAATTTACATGGCTCCACTAGTTGACGTAGTCTACTCACATATGGGTCTATAGGTTCACGTGGTTGCTGGCATTCATTGAAGAAAATGTACCTGTCATACAGAATATTTCTTTGTGGGGTGAAGTGCTTTGTTAATTCTGCTAATATTTTTTCTGGGTCTTTTTCGTCATCTTCTGTTAAAGACAAAGTGTTCAGACGCTTCCTGCACTCTGTTCCCAGAATTGTTCTCAATGTTGCTACCTGGATATTCTTTTCTTTCTTGTCCAAACCTGTAGCTACAGAATAGTCTTCCCAAGACTCTTTGAAAACTTTCCAGTTTCCTTCTACATCACCCTTTAACTCCATTGGCAAAGGCACAGGTACTTGGAATGTTGCCATTGCGCTTTCTTACAAAATTTGCTATCAAGTGACACAAATAATTCTGAGCTGCGAATTGCCACCCAGTAAATATGGCCACAGGCTGGAATAGCTTTGTAAAGACTAATAATAGACTTTCGCTACAAATTCTAGCACACGACAATGTTTGGCTGTTTATTTCACTACAGACAGCCGTCACCAGAAGCGCGCCACCTTGCGAAAATACGACGTCGCCTTGTTACCCGAGAGATTTTCCCTCCCGGCTTAAATTCTAGACTAAGTTATTTTACGCCCAAATTACACAACTTAATTTCGTGATTTCTTAGCTTCCTGACTTGCTGGGATTTCGCTCATAGGTCTATCGTAGGCGGGAGATATTCCGTCAACACAACATCACTTCGAGACACCATGTACGCTCTTGTTACTAGTTAAACAGAGACATAAATAAGAAGACAGACTCTCAGACATGGTTTACGTATCAGCCATGTTGACTATCTCAACTAGAGATGGGCAATATAAGGAACGTATAACTACCCCATAACAAGTATAGTATGTGTGCCCAATCCGATCGAATTCGATCGTCTCTACAAGAAATTCGCAATTTTGTATTTTCTGTCCTTAAACGGACAGAAATTATACTACAGTTGTCTATGGTAGATTGTAATACGAACATTGCTCATAACATCAAAATCAAGATCAGAATCAGAAATTTTGGGAATAAGCTTTTCTCAAGGATATCTATTTAGCAACACATGAACAAAACAGAAGGTGCTAGAATCACGAAATGCACCTTTAAACCTGTCAACTTGGAATGCTTGCGGAATTCAACAACATGTACATGTATTAGAGTATAGATCTCTGGCCCAACAAAATGAGTACCAATTGCACCAAAATACTACATAAAATACTGCAGTGGAAAGAAATAAAACCACCCTCGGAATACTTTTAGACTTATCAAAAGCATTTGATACCATAGACCATAACATCTCTTTCAAATGACACGATATAGCTTCAGTGATATTGTACTACACTGATAAGAAATACCTAAGCAACAGAACACAATATGCGCTTCTTGTGAATCTGAACCAAATTAAATAATTTGTAGTACTTCACAAGGCTTGATCTTGAGTTCATTCTGTCTTATTTTATATTTATGACATTCTAGTGTATCAGTATTAAAGGTATGAAACAAAAACTTTTTTTTAAATTTTATTTAAAAGAATTACTAAACGTCCATTTTTTCTTTTTGATTCCTTGTGTCATTTCCTTTCTAAAAATTGTATATTTTAAAAGAAATGCCTGCATTGATATTTAGGAAGGTTGCCATTGTGATAGAGGATTTAAGGGGGAGGTTATCCTGTCATCATAGGCCTTAACCCGAAGTTTCAAAATCGGTATAAATTTTCCCACTGGTTGCCATGGTAGCCATGCTAAGCTTGTGAATAGCTAATTTTTTTAACAAACGTAACTCAAACACCGTTTGACGTACATCAATTGGATTTGGGGAAAAGGTCCGCTGGGACATTCCGGAGGAAACCATGTTCTCGGATTTTTGAATTGGTTGCCATGGCAACCAGGAGCCAGCCAATAAGCACTTTTTACTGGTTAAAGACACTATCAGTGATTTGCTAAATCAGCAAATCGAAAAAAGTCATCAAAAATCAGATTTTAGCATGTACGTAACAGGTACAGGTATCCTAACATACCCTGCAAATGATAAGACCAGAAGCAACCTAATAAGGACAGAATCGGAGATTTTAGTCATTACTGTCCGAACGGACACTTAGTACAACACGTAATTGAATGGAGAATCGTATCTTGGAACACTGCCGTTTTCTTCCTTTTCTTTCAATTCTACAGCTGGAAAAGGTAACTTATGAGAATTCTACAGACTTATCCTTCACTTTGAAGCTATTCCTGCAAATTTCAAATATTTTTCAAATCACTGATAGTGTCTTTAACTGAAAAACGAAGAGGAAATTAAAAAATCGGAAGACATGGTTTTCTAGAGCTTAGTCTTCTGCATATCTGTGCCAAATTTCACTCCTGTACGATTTTTTTTTTGGGGGGACTGCAAACGTCCCCACAAAAAGTATGCTTTTTTCGGTCGTGCGCGACAGAAAACTCTAAATCATCATCTTACTGATCTTATATAGATGGCGTATTTGGCCCATCCACCCCAGATGTGATCCAAAACACTGAAGCATACCAAACATGCAGAAAAAAAAAACGGAGGCTCGCCTTTCTATGAAATGTCCTCGTGTCTCTTTAAGGTGAAATTACATTCTGATGGAGAACTCAATTTGACACCAACAATAAAATTAAACTATATCTATGGGTATATGCTATAGTCAACCTGAAGTATTAGTAAGATAAAAACATGTTTCGCCCGGCCAGTAGATAACCCCTCGTTTCCCTATATCTCCTGTACAAAACACATTTTAGCATGTTTTGCTCGCATTTTGTAATATTATTGAATTTACCTTGCCTTAAAAAGGTATGATAGCCTTGATAGTCCGTAAAAATGGCGTAAGATCATTATTAGCAACGAATTAATTGCAAAACGACCCAATTTAATCTACTAGCAATATAGAGAATGGTGATTTTTGTACCCCTACCCCTTAAAATAGCTTTCTGGTAAGAACCATGACATTCTTGATATAAACTTGCTTTCAATGATTTTTAAAAACTTTATTCAATGCAAAAGGAAAGATATGTAAAGATTGAAACTGACAAGTATCCAGTATTGGCTCTGTTTATCATATTTTGGTCTTTATAGGATGAAAAGTACACGTTTTAGACTTAGATTTAGAATTCGTGCGATTTTCACTAGAATTTGTCATAGAATCAAAATTTGAGTACATTTGGTCATTGTAAGGATCCAAAATCAAAATGTTTTTCACTCCTGTGAACCCTTGCCTACTCTATCAAACCATAACAATAGTTTCTTTTTAAGTTTCGATATCAGTACACTTACAACCCCTACCCTTAGGGAAAAGGGCTTGATTACCAAAGCAACATTTTAACACTTTCCTTCCTAAACTTCACTGCATTGATCTTGCTTTATTTCAGTTTGGGCTTGTTAGCTCAATGTTCAAACTCTCCTTTGGTAGCAATATGAACCACTTGATACAGAAGAGTATTATTACTATTATGTTTAGGGGTAGGGGTAACATATTTGAAAGAAAGAACTTGAAAGAGTCACAAAAAGGATTTATTTTCATGGATAATGAAAAAATGATATGACAATTTACTTATTCATATCCATTTTCAAGGGTTTCCTGTAAAAATCATTATGTTCATTTCAGATATTTAGCATTTAGTGTAGAAATCTACAAAACATGGTCAAAATTTTTTGTACAGGCAGTATAGGGAAATGCAAGAGATTCACTGCCTGGGTGATTCATGATACGATCTTACTAATACTTCAGGTTTACAATAGCATTACCAAAGAAATTTCACCAGGAGTTCCAGGTGGATCCGAGAAAAAAAAACCAGTTTTCGTCCCACCCTAATGTCTAGTGTCTTTAGCCTCTTTTTAATGTCCCTATCTGCTTTTTGGGTATGTTATTTTTATGTGTAAAATATATTCTTCCAATGGCCTAAACTATCATTTGCGAGCAAATTGAAGAAATTTCATATATTCTGATAAGGTGCCAGTGCCGCTTTAAAGAGACTCTGGCACATTTGAAAAATAGTGCGCCCTCAAGTTTTTTCAAAATTGATATTTTTGCATGGTTGTAAAGCATTTATATACATTAGCCCTCACCTGAAATGATTAAGACAAAATCAGCGTCCTTACGGGTAAACAGGGGGGGGCGTTACAATCGCCGTAAAACGCCATCTTTAAATGCTGGTCTGAAAAAAAAATCACAAACCACTTAACTCATTATTTGTAGGAATGTGAATAAGAAGCATAAATTATAGTTCGTGATGCGTGGCGGGTGCGGGGGATGTAGTGAAATTTTCGCCCTTATCGATGCATATATATAGTACTTTTACATATGATTGATCAAACTTTTCTTGTACATATTATTATAATTTCGTTAAAAAGGGCTACCGACGTAAATAAGCCCTTCGGGGTTGTCTATCGGTAGTCCTAGCACATGTTATATATGTTTCATTATGTATTTTTTTTTGTATATTTGCTAAATAAAATTGAACTTGAAAACTTGAACTTGAAGCAGTTCTAACGCTAGCACAAAATGTAGCAGCTACACGAATCGCTTTGACGGAGACTCTTTCATTCAGTTTTGAAATAACCTCCAGACAAACCGTTATTCATAATGCAACTACATGTAGCAATATTGGAATAGAATAAGTTAACCCTTTTTTTTAAAAGATGGTCCTAAATTGAAATTTGTCAAGATCCTTAGTTAAATACTTGTGATCTACAGAATCGTATGCTTTTTCAAAATTTAAAAGGATACCAGGTTGTTTTGTTGCTTAGCGAAGGCATCCTGAATTATCCCAACTGAATCACAAATAAATCTCCCCTTCACAAAAGCAGCTTGCTGACTTCCGATTAATTTACTAGGTAAAACTTTTTGTATTCTACCTGCAATAGACCGTATTCAATAGGCAGCCATGTTGGTGGACAAGATAGACACATTCCGGGACTACAATACATTCACCTGTCAATGATCCCTGTGCGATCGCTAAACATGGATCGGGGGGCAGTTGTATTCAAAGGTGGATATGATGCGTGAACATGGACTTCCGAAATGCACCCTAAACAAGTATTTCCACCGACTAAAAAACATACCCTAAACAAGCATTTTTGTCTGTTTTGCTACCATAAACAAGTCTTTTTGTCAGTTTTTTGCTACCTTAAACAAGTAAGCAATGCATTGCGTTGATAATATACCCTTATTATCTGGCTTTGCTCGTGTTGCTCTACTTCCAAATAATAATATTTTTGATGATTTTGATCTCGCGTACATCACAATTTCGGGGTTACGAAAAAAAAACATACCTTTTTTCCATATTTTGCTGTTTTTGACACCCTAATCAATGTACGCGCGTACATCGCCTGTTGCAAAAAAGAGACCCTTTTTACGCGTTTTCTTGTTCACGCATCATATCCAACTTTGAATACAAGTGCCCCCCCCCCCCGGGACATGGATCGATTGACAGCTTAATGCATTGTAGTCCTGGAATATATGCATCTTGTCCATCAACATGTCTGGTGGCTACGTCATATTGAATACGGTCTATAGCTTTTGAACCAATTTTGTAGTCAACATTCAGTAATGAAATGGGGTGACATTTTTAAAGTTTCCTCTTATCCTTCCGCTTTTTAAAATAAGAGGGATAACGCCCTGCTTCTAGCTACTGCTTAGCTCCCCCATAGCAAGATTCAAAACTACAAAATGCCCCAGTAAATTCCAGTACGTTTTATATAACGAAGCAGTGAGACCGTCAATCCATCAAAAAGTATTTAAAACCTTAAAACACTAGGTTTAAGTTAAGTAGCCTTCACATTATTCTATCAGTATTTAAAGTAGGAAGCTGTAACTATTAAAAACAAACTACTATAATACTCTTTGATTTAAAGGGATAAGCAGCGATTTACTGATCCGAAACATCGAAAAAATCGTATTTTGGTATTTTTGTAACTGGCATAGATGTGCTAACATACCTGCAAGTGGTTGGCTTGAAAACAGTGTATTTAAGATAAGGCAGTACTTTTTATCTGATTCTGTAATTTCTATACGTGCGTATCAAAATTCTGACTTGAATTTGTGAATATCCCAGATTTATAAGCGTAATATTGTGCACCATGACCTGTACAGTTTGACCTCAAGCACAGATATTATTGATCTTTGTTTATTCTCTACTGGTATAAACCACAATCAGATGTTTAGTGTAGATATTGAGTTGTCATCACTGTATGCTATTTAGTGCAAGACGGTATGACAAATTCCTCAAATAATTGCACTATTTGGTGTTTTTATTCCTACATTAAAGTAGTTAAATGGAATTGTACATCGTTATCTTTGATTTATAAGCTAAAAGAATGAATTTCCACATTTGTTTATTCTCTCGTATTATCGCTGCTTATCCCTTAAATTGCACCTTTTTCTCCTTACTTAAAATAACATTTTTTTTTTTTTTTTTTTTTTTGACTTGAATTTGTGAATATCCCAGATTTATAAGCGTAATATTGTGCACCATGACCTGTACAGTTTGACCTCAAGCACAGATATTATTGATCTTTGTTTATTCTCTACTGGTATAAACCACAATCAGCTGTTTAGTGTAGATATTGAGTTGTCATCACTGTATGCTATTTAGTGCAAGACGGTATGACAAATTCCTCAAATAATTGCACTATTTGGTGTTTTTATTCCTACATTAAAGTAGTTAAATGGAATTGTACCGTGTGTCCCAAAAAAAAACGCAACACTTGGTGGCCAGCGCCATAAGTTTTGAACAAAAGCATGTGACTATTTATTCTTTGTTGTAAGGTAAGATGGGACTGTTAGCTAGTATCCCTAAAAAGTTCATAAAGGTAGAGTCAATAGTTTTTAAGATATGACCCCAGGAAGCAAGTAACCTGCAGGACCCATTTAACCAAATTGAGGCGCTATTAAGTACAAATACGGCACTGTACGCTTTGCGCCCAGAACCACCAATATGAATCTCTAAGTCCAACCACCATTTTCCCTTTTTTAAAAGACAGGTGCTGCAACAAATATTAACATATGAATGTTTCCATTGGTAATAACAGCTAAAAACATGCATTTTTACCCACTTACCATGCTTAAAAGATCGATTTTGGAATGTATGATCAACAAACTCTTGGTATTGTCCAAATAAGACTGCATTGGATTAGAGCTAATCATTCATCATCATTTTGTGATGGCACACAAAGAGTTATCTTAACCCAAAATGTAATGACAGAGTGAATATACTAATATTGTTATTGAGTTTTGTGTTGAAAACATAGATTTTACTTTCATAAAGTTGAGAATGTAACCATTTTCAGTAACAAGCAAGTTGCAGCCCAACGCATTTATCATTTTATGTAATGTGGAGTTTGTCTATGATAGTCATAGTTTATATCTTCTTGAAACATATTTTATCACCAATAAATTAATGTTTTATTATTATCAGTTAAATAATAATTTTTAGATTTTTTAGTTTTTTTGATTTTTTAGATTTTTTTCTGCAAGAAATTTGGGCAAGTAAATGTTCATTGCAATCAATATTGTATTTGCCATTCTTTTCTTCATTGCCAGTCTTGTGGTTAACAAGCTCCTCATTTTGTAAAACGGGTTCTGCAGGTTACTTGATTGCTGGGGCCATATCTTCAAAACTATTGACTCTGCCTTTATGAACTTTTCAGGAATATTAGCTAACAGTCAAATCTTACTTTACAACAAATAATAAGCAGTCACATGCTTTTGTTCAAAACTTATGGCGCCTGCCACCAAGTGTTGCGTTTTTTTTGGGACACACGGTACATCGTTATCTTTGATTTATAAGCTAAAAGAATGAATTTCCACATTTGTTTATTCTCTCGTATTATCGCTGCTTATCCCTTAAATTGCACCTTTTTCTCCTTACTTAAAATAACATTTTCAACTCGAATAGGCGAGAGAAAATTTCATCATTATACAGATTAGGCCAAGAAAAAAACAAGTTTGTCTCAGAAGACCGCGCGCATTTTGTTTAAAATTGGTTTTTGACCGCATATTTTTTTTAGGTTTACTCACTTGAAATTTTTTTTCTAATAAAAAATGAAAATTCGGCCGAAAAATTGAAAAAAAGTGGGCCAAAAATGCATTTAAAAAAAAAGAAAAACCGCATTTCGCATTAGCATTTTTCTAAAAAAAAAACATTTCGCATTGCGATTTTTCACATTTCTTCTGAGACAAACTTGTTTTTGCCTTACTGAGAACTGACAATCACAGTTTTATCACCAAAAATTTCTAATAATATTAACAGCTGCAAAAGTCCACTCAAACAGGAGATAATCCTTTATGAAGTACTCCCTCATTATAATAAAACTGACTACTCGCGAGATAAATAAAAGTAAACACAATTCCAGAAATAAGTTTAAAGTTAAACGTAATTTTAACTAAATGCATAACGGAGGGTGTTTAAAATGGGTTTTTGTGTGTGTTTTCGTCAAGTGCACGATTCACTGCCCTATCCAATTTGACAGCATCAATGATGCAAATGGCGCATATCATTCCCGACCAGTTAGCGTAGTACCCTAAACGCTACGGAATTTGGTAAGTTCAACAAAAAATGCAACAGGATATTTTGTACACTTATCTTAGCATCTATAACGACGATGTTACAAGTAAGCAAATGGTTAAAAATATTTAAACGCATTTTGTTTAAGCGCAATTTTAAATTACGCTTTTAATAACACCAGCCGCATCCCAAAACACGTTAGCTCGAATTTTAATTAGCGCATAGCCATACCAAATGTTTTACTTATTTTATGGTTAATATAAGTACTTTTTTCCATGAAACCACTGAATATAATAATGCTCAGAGTATAGAGTATATTAACACTTACAGGTCCATGACCCGGATCGTAATAGTCTTCCCCAGGAACCCCCAGATTTACCGGAAGTGTTCAAAATTTTGGGATAAGAAGAAGCTATATTTTTTCTTATGTTTGATCTGTTGACAATCGTTAGGGATAAAAGGATGTTTGGTTTGGATGTTAGGAGGGCGAGAAAAATGTGTCCCCTTTTTGGTCTCTCGACCAAATATTAATTTAACAGCACTCTATGGGAATTTGCAAAAATAACGTTTTAACTCTCACATCAAAACGGAGTTGAAGGTTGAAATATTGGCGTGAAAATTTACAGATGCCGGGTTTTGGGGTTGGAAGGCCATTCTATCAAGATGAAAAAACTTATGGAATTAAATCGGGGCCATTCCCTTTAAAGGGACCAAGGGGTTTCACTCCCGTTCGTGCCCAAGGGGGGGTTCCAGGGGACCCCCACACTGTTTTACGGAAAACACTTTCCCAGGAAATTTTTACACAAAGTTTATACGCATGTGGAAAGATCATAAGGGACAACCGTAAATTTATAGCAATAACAATTGAAAAATGGTATTGGGCTGCAAATTAGGGCGCAAAACATTGTTCTCCAAAACACAGCGAAAATTGGGCAAAAGGACGGCCCCCCAATAATTGATTCGTTCCGGTTGAGATGAGCCCGTCGGTTTCACTTGAAAATTGCATAGGTCATGGCACTGGCAGGCCGGATTGTCGGCAAAAAGTAGTATAGGTTTAAAGTTCAAAGGACAGCGTGTGCGACAGTAAATTTTACAAAATCGTACAAAAATTAGCCCTCAGAAGACATTTAAAGCATATAAAACCCAAAATTTTTCAGGGGGCTTCGCCCCCTCGACCCCCACCGGGGCTTCGCCCCTGGACCCCAACAGGGGCCCTTAGCCGGGCCCCTGGACCCTACCCATTTTCTGTCGGTTGAGATGCGACACTGCCCCCCCCCCCAAAATCCTAGCTACGCCACTGGCGACGGCTATTCCAGAATGTCTGTCATTTGACAAATTTTTATGGAGCTCTTCCAATATGGAATTGACCACTCTTACTTAAAAGGTAGTCAATCTGCAATTTTGTAGCTATGATGATATTTAACGCCCATGTTACTTTGTAACAGTTGAGCACTCTATGACTGTCTTTCAGTATAAACAACTCTGGAAAGCATTGGCATGCTGCTTGACACCATAGAATGTAGGTAACTATGTTCTAATGGTCTGTCTAAGCGCATCCCACCCGCGAATTGGGCTGAGAATTTTGGCAACCCTGCCCATTTCCATCGTCTGGTAAGGCCCGTAGAACTGGTACAGTATGTGTTCGCGGGCAGCCCAAACCCAACCTCCACGTGGTACCAGACGGATAGCCCAGGCTTACCAGTGTCGTCCCAGCACGGTTTAATGCTCGGAATGGATAGGCCTACCAGTGTCGTCCCAGCACGAGTTTACAGCTTGGATTCACCAGCGACGACTTCAGCTTGGATGCGAGGCCGGAGACGGTCTAGGAGTTCCCAGCGACTCGAGCTTTGGATGCGAGGGCGGAGACAGCCTGGGTGAACTAACGGGGACATATGGGTATTGGCCTTGAAGCCTAGATTGACCAGCTCTGTTCTTACCAGCACTACTGACGCTTGGAATTCCAGCGACTATAGAGCTTGGACGTGAATAGGGCTTGGAGAAGTCTAGGTGAACAGGCTGGTGGCTCCGTAAAGACACTGTTTCTTTTGTTTGACGTGCGGTTTCCAACGGTCATGCAGTAACACCTGTCTCCCACTATGGCATGAATAGAATTACGTAATGCACTATTATTGACTGTATTTATAAGCAGCACGGGAGAAATCTTTTATAGCCAATTAGCAGTATTGATCGATCAATATCGTCTTATTGTCTGGGATCACAGTTTATTTATTCATTGTCCCACTTAAAATTTACGATCCATCGATAATTGGGTTAGTCTGGAGACTGACAATAGGGCATTGAGTACCAATTACGGGATTACATTGCGTGTGATGTTAACTTAAGTACGTCCACGCGGAAGGAAAGGTCAGTGTTTATTTTAGATAAACAAGACTTGCACGGAACAATTTTATAACCCGTGCGCAAGTTAATCGTTCCCTCCGACGCAATATCTTCATCGTGAAACTGGGAATCCCGCCTAACTGGCGCACATAGCCATTGTTGCTGAAAGCGCCATTCAACCAAACAACCAACCAACCAACCAACCCATTTCCATCATTCGCCTGATATCCCCATGTGAGGTGAAACCATGAGTGAAACGACAGCTATTCCAGAATGTCTATCATTGACAAATTATAGATATATATATATAATATATATATATATATATTAATTATATATATATATATATATATATATATATATATATATATATATATATATATATATATAAACTCAAGAACAGAATATGGGAAAACGGCGTTTGTACATTTGACTGGATCATATTTGATGCACGCTGATTGAGGAACAATTATAATTAAACATGAGTAAAGAATTGGCTGAATCGGGATTCGAACCGGCGATCTCTGGATTGTGAGACTAGTGCTCTACCAACTGAGCTATTCGGCCGTTAAGTTGGGATTGATGCATTTCATGGGATTACATCAATATTGATCTGGCAGTACATAACAATACTGTTTGCTGATTTAGAGTAAAGATGTTGGCGATTAGGGATCAACCCCAACGTAAGGGCTGAATAGCTCAGTTGGTAGAGCACTGTCTTGCAATCCAGGAGGTCGCCCCGTTGCGCCCGGATAATATATAGAATATAATATATATATATATATAATATATATATAGATTATATAGATTATAATATGATATATAATATATATAACTAAATGTAAATATATTAATATGCAGGAGAAAAGAAAAAAAATTATGACAGCGCGAACGTAGCATTATTAATGGCAAAAGAACTTTGCTGTGGATGGGACTCGAACCCAAAACCCCTCTGTTAGTACTAGAACGCGCTAACCAATTGCGCCATCACAATGATGGGTTTTTATTCGAGTTTCTACATCACTAGTGTTCCACCGCCTTACGACGTCACGTGGCTGCCGCCCTCCCTCAGATGATCTCCAATCTTTCGAATGTGATACGGAATTTATACCTAAGAAATGGAAAGTTGACACGAGTGTTTATTGGTATAGAAATAATGTATATGAGAAAGAAATTGTTAACAAAGCAGGCGTTGCATACTATCGTAAAAGGGACTCGAACCCACAACCTCTCTGTTTAGGGGGGTCTGCGTGACTCATTATGGCTAGACTTAGTCACATAGCACAAAATACGTGATATTTGCACTGTATGTAGGGAACGTATAAAATGTAATATATGGTTGCCAGTTCCCGAGTTTTAAAGTCTCTCTGTTAGTACTAGTGCGCGCTGACCAATTGCGCCATCACAACCTCATGGGTTTTCGTTCGCGTTTCTACATCACCAGTGTTCCACCGCCTTACGACGTCACGAAGCTGCCGCCCTCACTCAGACGATCTCCATTCTTTCAGGAGGGGTAGGACACGACCTGCTCGATTTGAGTATTGGGGATTTCCAAATGGTAATTTGGGAAACTGCTACGTGCATTTACTATGGCAGTCTCTGTCTCAGTAAGATTACAAAATCAACTCTTAAACCTTAGTTCAATGCATCTTAGTAATATCATGATAATTAAGGAATAAATTATTGAATTCAAAATCCGTCGGGCTTATATGGATTAATTAATTAAAACCCTTTACCTGGACCCGTGCTAGGTAAATTCATGGGCCCCACACACCAGGGACTTTAGGGATAAAGATTGGTAATTACTGACCTCCCGTCGGCCATAGAGGTACGCCGGCACATATATTTGGGGAGATGAGCTGATATCGGGTTGCAGTTTCATTGAAAAACGGCCTCGAGGCGAGACACTCTGGCTAGAAAATCTAGGGCAGACTCCAGTAAGAATTGCTATGTCTCGCTAGCTTTGAGTAATGGTTCAACTTGACAGCGCTAAAACAATGGAACCACTCAAGTGAATCTGGGTCACAAGTGACCCAAAAGTCCAGGCAAAGTGTTTTACCCGCTGACCAAGTAGTGTAATTTCCACTAACGTTCATTTAGATTTTTTATATTCGTGGACCAGGCAACTAAGTCTGTGTAACCGTTCAATATGCGTTAGAGCGCCCTTCCTACCGTAGGTCTTTGAAAAAAGACAGCAATCGTTACGCCCGGAAGGGGATGCCGTTTTGAATTCGCTGTTGCTGTTAGGTTGGTTAGTTCCTTACCCTACATTGTTCGAATGTGATACGGACATGTTTAATTCGGTATAGTAGAAATGAAAAAAGGTTGCGCTGAGTGTCTATTGTTATTAGAAATAATGATTCGAAAAGAAATTGATAAACAAGCGGGCGTTGCATACTATCGTTTAAAAGGGACTTTGCTACGTGAGTGCCCAGCCTATTTTTCTTTCTATATGGGTGCCAAAGATTATGACGTATACCAAAATCAGTGTGTGCTATATTCATGCAGTTTTAATATTCGTGCTGATATGATAACATAGCTTTATGTAGTTTGTTAACGTATACGAATATAACTGTATATTGAATTTAAGGCTGCGGGTTCCGATTCGTCTTCTTTGGGACCCCCAGATTAACCCGGACACCCCCCCCACCCAGCCTAGCTCCCCCCACCGTAGTATCGATTTTGATATCCACCCCCAGATGACCAGGCACGATTTTTCTCATTGTCGTCTTGAAATTGAACCCTCGTTCTATTTCATTCCAAGATATAAACAAAAAACCGCCGTTTTAGTGTTAACCACTTTATTAGCACATGCAGTATTGGAATTAGGTCTTTGCAATATGCTTTATTGCGTCTACCATCAAAACCGCAAGTTGGTTTCCCACGGTACTTGATGGGGTGTAGGTGCAAGTGCCAGGCTCTACTATAAGTAGAGAACACAATACACCATACATATAAATCGGAACAA
This sequence comes from Ophioderma brevispina, assembly GCA_023653785.1. Classification (NCBI taxonomy): domain Eukaryota; kingdom Metazoa; phylum Echinodermata; class Ophiuroidea; order Amphilepidida; family Ophiodermatidae; genus Ophioderma; species Ophioderma brevispina. Next base: position 36,373 of record JAMKCH010031436.1, on the reverse strand, counting down.
CACCTTTAATTAAACTCTTTGTGTATTGCTACAGTCGGATTAAACATTACTTGGACGGAGATACGCCACCTATGTAAGCGCAAAAAGCTACGCGGAGGTTCGGGCATTCTTCGACCAATTAGAGTTGCGAAAGGAAGTTGCGATGTTTCGCCTGGCCCACGCAGTCCAGCTCGGGGGTTTCGATTCTGCATGGCCAAATTATTATTCACACTGTAGTTAATATTTTGTGTATTTATGTACTCTGATACTTTCTCTTTAAGTGTGCTTGTTTTGTTTATATTGATTATACTGATGATGGGATCGTGAACATCAATAAATATGACCTTTTCGTCATTCTAAACTATTATATATATCTATATATATATATATATATAATATTATATAAAATATAAGGCAAATAATGGGAAAACGACACCAAACTGTGTCAGAGCTTTCGAACCGAATAACGTTTCTGCCTCAGTGACGGTAAACAAGACCCTGTTTATGGAGTGTTGTTTGAGCTCCATGATCTTTTTTCATAGTCTGATTCGCTAGAAACAAATACGACGAAGCACGTAAGCTAGGATATGGGTTGTGCGGGTTATATGGTTAGGATGAAAGCCTGGATGGTTGTAAGAAAGAGTTTATCCGTAGGCTTTGTGTAGAGATCGGTTTCTATGTTTTTACCTGAAAGTTTAACTACGACATCAAGAAATGGTTATTTACATTTTGAGTGTTCACTGGTGAAAGTAATTGATGGATGGATTCTTGTTTGCAGTTTATGACATAGGTTAAATCAGCTTCCGAATGGGTCCAATATAAGAAAAATGTCACGATTGAAGCGTAAGCCAGACCAGGGGTGGGTTTAAGGGGGGCGGTTGATAACAGTTTTTTCGCAGCCATCCAGAACATGTTGCCTTGCATGGGGGTGCTTATTTCAGCCCATTAATGTGCACTAACCTGTCTCTATGTTCACCATTAAAAAGTAAAAATGTTTGAATTGAGTGTAAGTTCAAGTAAATTAATAAGTTCCTTAGTAGGTGTCGACTTGTGGGGTCTCTTATTAGAGGGCTTCAGAACAGGGCGGGTGATACCATCTGCATGAGGTATGTTAGTATAAAGTGAAGAAAAAGTCCATTGTGAATAGAATTGAGTCCGGTGGGAGATCGTGGATGGCTGATAATTTGATTAAAAAGTCGGTAGTGTCTTTAAGATAAGGGAAAACGGGAGTGACTGAGCGAGTGGCTGTAAATGATGATCCAGAAATTTTGATAATTTCAGTTGGGTGGTTGTTAGACGAATATAATGGGACGGAAAGGAATGTTAGGCTTATGTAGTTAGGTAAGATATAACATCTTCCTGGTCTGGGGTCTTGGGTTATGATGATAGTCACGGGTGTACTTGTTAATGTGATACGATTGTATAGTTCATCTATAGCTTGTAGGACCTTTTCAGATGTTTTGTGTTGTTGGTGGATCTTTGCGGATTTTGATTAGTATGTAGTGTCCGAAGAATTTGTTAGCATTTTCTATGTAGTCATCCTTGTTCATCACTACAACAGCGAACTGTGTCGCCGGTAATAACGATATCGGCATTATGTTTTAAGAGAATATAATGCATAATCCTGTCTGAGTGGACAGGTTACAAACGAAAATCTTTTTTTTGGATAATGAATCAACATCAGCACTAACAGAATTAATGAAAGACTCAAGGCGCAGGGTCCCGCTTTTTGGTGGCCAATCCGTTCTTTTTGAATGGAGAAGGATCGATTTTATCGTTCATCGTCCGAATTGAGATGACTTCCTCCTTGAAGAAGTGATTGCGTAATCTTAGTCTACGGAAGAAACAAACGATTCCAGTCTTCAAGGAGATCATTTGTCACACTTTTGGGTTTGGGGGGGGGGGGGGACAAACGCTAAACATCTTGATAACAGTTTTCTTTCACCGTCAGAAAGAAATAGAAGTGAACAGTGCTTACAGGTGAGACATTGGTGTAGTTGTTAGTTCCGGTCTATTCCTACGCACAAATCTACGATTTTTGCTTTTTTTGGTTTTAAAGCATCACATATTTGTTGAATGTGAGTCTTGGAGTGTGTGGTGAGCTGGTGTGTGGAAGGAACCTTTTGAGAAAAGGTACGGATACGTTTGCTGCGTATTATTTGTTTTTGTGATTGTTCTTTTCTTTTATGGGTTTATCATTTTGTTGTATTTTTGGTGTGGTGTTGTTACGTTAAGTTTGTGTCATTTATTCCTCTGGTCTGTACTACTTCGTATTTTTTGTGGGTCTCTCTGTGTGTGAGATTTTCATTGCATATACGGGCTGAAACATCGCCATGTATAAGAACTCACCAAAGTCTTCTTCAGAAGTAAAGTAATCGAAAACAACGAGTCCTTTGCTTCCTCTAAGTGAAAGGGAAAGATTGCAAAAAGATTTGACGTATGGAAATGCAAGAGATGTATGAGTTCAGTTTCTGCATTTTTGAGAATTTGGTTCAATTCAATTAAAAAAGATGAACTTGGTCTGATGGCGTTGGGTTGAACTTTAATAGTTAGTCCCGATAAGGTTGTGGTGTCATTAATGAGATGGTAAGAATAATTCTGCAAATGATGTGCCGCTCAGATTCCATCCATCAATAATTCACCAGTGAACACTCAAAAATGTTTAAAATACCATTATTGGATGTGTTTAGTTCTTAAACTTTCAGGTAAAAACATAGAAACCGATCTCTACACAAGGCATACGATTAAACACTTTACTTAAAAACATCCAGCTGTCATCCTAGACATATAACCCGCCACATCCCATATAGCCTAGCCTTACGGTCTTCGTCGATTTGTTCTAGCGGATCAGACTATGAAAACAGATCAATGGAGTCAAACAACAGCTCCAAGAAAACAGGGGTTATACCAATTTATTATTGAGACCCAAATTTCCAATGCTAGTAAAGTCAAAAGACTGGGGAACACTTGGATATAAGTAAAAAACTGATCACATAGACGTGTCCCCTTTGTGGTCACATATTCACCCAACCTTCCCAAATTACAAGAAACCCTACTAAAAACTGGTGAGGCCCATTATTACTCCCATCCACGCCTTCAGAAGGCTCTCCTGAGGCCAACGGTTATAGCATATAGTGCGCCGCCAAGTCTTCAAGGTATTTTGGTTAGAGCTCAAATTTCTCAATCCAAATCAGATGATGATCAACTCCCTAACAGTGGTTGCCAGCCCTGCCTTAAACCAAGATGGAAAAATTGCAAGCACAGGACCATACTACATTTAAAAAGCCATATCAACAACAAAACTTATAGTATAAGACCCAAGACAGCACATCTTGCACAACTTCACGTTATCTCTGATTGATTGGTCAAGTCTGTGGTAAAACAATATGTAGGAGAGAGAGACGGGCAATGACTTCGGGGAGTCTGGGAACGCAGCGTAATCACCGCCAACATTAGAATCATCAAAAACTGAAGATAACCGGTTGCCGTTCACTTTTCACTACCCGATCCGGTTGGATGACTTGCAAGTCACAGTCATTGATTGAATGCGCGTGCAAACAATCCAAGATTAGACGCCAGTTATATCGCGAAAAAAATATTGGATTACAACACTTGACACTATCAACAAAGATGAACATCCCGTGCACTAAATGGTATATTTCGTTCTAGTCACCACCCGCCCTCTAGTTTTCCGCCTTTCCCGTCTGGGTGTCGGTGTGTAACACGTTGGTTTAACACCACAGATGGATGTTTTATCATCGTTGTATTGGGTTTTGCTTGTCCATGGCGGCTTTTAACGTCGATGAAGCAGAAACGTTATCGGTTTTCGAAAGCTCTGACACATTTTTGCTGTTTTCCCATTTATTTGCCTTAATTTATTTATCTTCATGGGATTGTATCTCATTAAGAGATCCAGCATTTCAAATATGTAAGTTGGCGTGATTTTCGTTAATAGTATAGATATATATATATAATTCGCTATATATATATATATATATATATCAGTAATATATATTTAGATTAGTTTTTGTCTGAAATCTGACTTAGTTCATTTTTGAAATGCCTGAGAGGCACTACCCTCATATAGTAACGTTATGGTCGCGGGCAGTTTCGATCCTTAGAGCAACGTCATAGCGATGGCCAGACTTAACCCACACTGACCTTGTGCGAGTTGTGCAGTCAGGAAACGGGGCATGATTACCGTACTCCTCTAAAACATTAGATATGAACCCTTTCAAACACCTTATATACCATAGGTTGCCCGGGAAACCGGAAAAGTGGAAACGTGGCCAACATTTTCTGTGGACCTGAGGTTAGTCTTCGGCCCACTAAATAGGTGATTTACGTGTGGCCGGCTAATGTTGCGGGTGGCCACGGCACTTGAAAAAGGGACTGTAGTCGATCTAGTGACGAGCAGATTACCGCCAGCTTTGCGTATCAAAACTACGCTGGTTTAATGCCGTGGCCCTGCCAAGTTACGTGGCCCCAGGGCCACGGCAAGTTGAATTTTCAAAAATGAACTAACGTCAGAGCGGAACGCTTCATTGTTCAGCGGGAAGTGCCGTGGTCCTTCTTTTTGAAAGAGGACCTTCCCATTTTCACATGTAGATATTTTGTCAAATTTAACAAATTTGGATCGTAGTGGAAAGGCCAGCCCATTCTGAATTTCACCGGAAAGTAGTCACTTGGAAGAAATTTTGGGACGGTGGAAAAAAGATCAGTTTCAACTCATGTGACCGACCGGGTGTCCATCACTTGGACCGGTACTTGGATTCCAGGTATAAAATATAAAAGCAATCAGTTTCAGGTACGTATCAGATGGCTCAGTGGATAGGACGATGGACCGAAGGTACCAGACGTACCACAATACCCGCTAGGATACCGGATTTCCAGGTTAGAGCCCAGCAAGGTAAGTAAATTTTTGTTCTTTTTCGTTTTTCGCCTACATTTTCTCACGTGATAACTTCACGTGATACGGTACGTTGTACGCGGCCACGTGATGAGTCGGGGCGGGGAAACTCTTGGGTATAAAGGAGCGCATACGCCAGCGATCTGATCAGTCTAGCAAGGTACGCATGAAAGCCAAAGGAAAATATCTGAAGATGATGTGTTCGCGGAGGGGGGGGGGGGTAGATGAAACTAAAAATTGAAGAAGAGGATGGCGGAGAGAGTTTATGAGAGGATGCGGGAGATGAGAGAAGAAGAAATGGAAAACAGCTCAGAGGATGAGCTGGGCGGGAGGAGAGGAATTTTGGATTTAGAGGCTTGGAGAAACGAGAACGTGAGAAGAACAAGGCGATAGCAGAGAAGAGACCAACGTGCCAGCCCAAAGCCGGTATTGAGCGGGCGGACGCGGTTAGGGCAGGCCCCCGCGCAGCAACTTCCGTGGCGCGACGCTCTTTCCCCACATGCTGCCTAAGGCCAAAGAAGGCCAAAGGAGACGGGGGAAAGGGACCGGTCGCATCCAGTCCATCGGGCCAGGCTATCCTGACTCACAAGGGAGCAACCTAGCTTTCCCCCAGGATAGTCTTGCCTGATGGCAGGGCCATGGCACGTACCCCAACTTCAAACATCACGGGTAGCGTCCAGGCCATCTGGCAAGGGATATATGCACAGAAGGGATAAACCTCGCGTGTCATCCCAAGGATAGTTTTGCTGATGGCATTGCCATGGCAATGCTACACAAGATGTGCGCCCGTCTGCCGTAACCCTTCGGCCGGCAACCACTTCAGTGCTGCTACCACACAAGGGTTCCAGCCTACACACAGTTGGAACCTGGCCAATAAAATCACACATGGAGGGCCTTCCAATCGACCGGTATGGATTCCCTGTTACCCGCAAGGAACTGAATGGGCCAGGCCCTATCCTATCCAGGGTAATATAGGTTTCTCTGCGACGTGGTGCGTTGGGTTTAACCAAACAGTTCTCAAATACAAAAATACTGTACCATAAAACATGCAGCATGAAGCTACTGCTACCACCAGAAGTGAAGCCGAATATCCAAGCAAACACCAAATAAATCTGATCAGAAAACATCTGTGAGCTAGAAGGTATTTGATAGGGCTGTCTGTTTCACGCTTTATTGCCTTATGGCTACGGGAGACCGGACTATTGCTCCTAACCGGACACTATATCTGCTTCATACGAACACACAAAGTTTCGCTGCCATGGCCCGGCTTAATTGGTGGCTACCTACCGGGTTTCGCAAAACCTATTTAGGAGTGGGTGTTTAGGTTTTCATATCTAATGTTTTAAAAAGTGCGATCATTGCCTAGTTTTGACAGCCAACACTAGCAACAGTACAGTTGAGGTTATAGTCTGGGCTACTGACTATGAAGTTGCTCTACGGCAAGGACTAGAAAAAGAGGCGCGACCAGAAAAGTTATACTATAGGGAGGGTAGTGCATTCAGACATTTCAAAAAATGAACATGTTCCATCGTTAGAAAAAAAAATAAAGGAAAGGTTCAGAAAAACATAAGTCCAGAGCGGACGCTCCGGTCAGCGAAATAGTCGCCCTGAATCTTTTGGTGAAAGTCACCTAGCCGGGCCCCGCATGTGACTTTTCAAAATGAACAAGTCCAGAAGCGGACCGCTTCTGGTCAGCGGTGGGGTTAAATCAGCGCTTGATTATTAACAAATTGGGTTTTGTGAAAAGTCAGTAGCCGTGCCATTCGGCAGGGAAGATTTGTCATTCGCGGGACATAAAATAAGTCCAGAGCGGACCGCTCCTCTGGTCAGCGAAAAGTCGTCTGCCCTAGATTCTTTGTGGTGAAAAAGTCACCTAGCCGGGACCCGGTAGTAGACTTTTCAAAAATAATAAACTAAGTCCAGAGCGGCACAGATAATTGTTAGCGGAAAGTCGCCCGAGTAATTTTGGTGAAAAGTCCACTAGCGGGGACACGGTATGGTAGAATTTCAAAAAATAAACGTAAAGTCAGAGGGGACCGTTCCTTTGGTCAGGGGGAATAGCGGCCCAAAGATGTTTTGGTGAAAAGCCCTAGCGGGGCCACGGATGTGACTTTCAAAATCACAAAGTGCCCAGAGCGGACCGCTTCACTGGTCAGCGGAAAGTCGCCCAAGATCTTTTGGTGAAAGTCACCTAGGCCGGGCCCCGGTATGTAGACTTTTCAAAAATAACTAGTCCGAGCGGACCGCTTGACTTGTTCAACGGCAAGTTCGCCCTAGTCTTTTGGTGAAAAGTCAACTCGCCGGGCCACGATATGTGAACTTTTCCAAAATAACTAAGTCAGAGCGGAACGCTTCTTGGTCCAGCGGTAATCGTTCTAGATATTAACACAAACTCTTGGAGTGAAAAAGTCACTTAGGGGGCAACAAGGCAGCGGATTTTCCATTAGCGGGACCACATTGGTCAGTAAAAGCCCCTAGATTCTATAAGCGAACGTTGGGTGAAAATGTCACCACATTACGTAGCCATTTCAAAATGAATAAGTCAGAGCGGACTGGTCCTTTGAAGGGGGGAAATCGCACATAGATCTTTCGGTGAAAGTCACCTAGCCGGGCACGGCATGAGACTTTTCAAAAATAACCTAAGTCCAGAGCGGACCGCTCTGGTCTTCACTGGAAGGGCCGGGTGGACTTAAGGAGCGCGTGTGTTCTCGTGAATGCTAGTTAAAAACGACTACTATTAGTACCAAGAAAATTATAAGCAGGGTAGGGGCGAACTACTCGAAATCTCAATCGTCAGGTTCCATAACGTGTGGAAAATTTCTAGTACGGAGTTACGTACGTAAGGGATATAGAATATAATATCAACTGGTAATGATATATATTTATAGCAATGGTTAATGAATGGTTAATCGCAGGACTCGTCTGCCTGGAATAGAAAACTTGGTTTCTATTCAGAACACGAGTATGGGTGGGTCCAGAACAGCTGAAGAGCCCATCATTTCATGGAATTTAGACTTGACTCTTAATGTTATGTTCAAGTGAAGTATATCCGCCCATAGCGTTAAACGTTTGGCCTTTGGCCTTTACGCATGCGACTACACCAGACTGGTATTCAGATTATGAACTTACACAGGCATGCAGACATAGTCCCTTGAGAAACTTGTATTGAACAATATATAGGGGTAGAAATAACAACGAAAACAAAAACTTATTCCAATTTTGGTGGTAATTGTGTTACAATATTCCAAATTAACTCGGCCATCTCGTTAAGCCACAAACCACCCCCCCCCCCCCCCCCCCGCCCCCCCCCCCCCCACCCCGCAAATCCCCTTTTTCCAATGATATGTAAATGTATCTCATGTGGGTCATGGAAACCGATATAATGGTTTGGTTGTTCCCACAATGAGACATAATTAAGCTGGACAAAGTTTCAACTAACACCCCATTCACTTGCTGACTGAAGTTGAGAAGGAGGGAAATATTAATGAGGATTGTGTTAGCCTACTTGATTTTTTCGTTTTGATGCAGACAATGTATGTAAATATTACGTATCGTATACGTATACGGATAACGGGTATAACAAAAATCCGCTATACGGGAATTTTAGTTATAAAAACAAAAAACAAAAGCCAAAAAAAAGGTTTGGTGATTTTATAATATGAAGGGACAAAAGACACGATTTGTTTGTCCAGGGAGGGCGCCCTCAATTTTCAATCTCTGATTCAGCCTTTAAAGGTGCATTTCGTGATCCTAGCACATTGATTTATGTTTATTGCTCACTAGATATCCTCGAGAAAAGGCCATTTCTAAAATTTCAGTTGATTCTGACCGTGCGTTTTGTTGTTATGAGCAAATGTTTGTATTACAGTGCCCAAAGGTCACTGTGTTGTAATTTCTGTCCGTTTACGGACAGAAGATACAAAATTACGAGTTTCTTCAAGAGTAGATTTGCACGTAAGATTAGGCACTCATACTATACTCAGGCCAACGGTTTAGATGACATAAAAATCTCAACTTTTTTGAGGTAAGTCGGGGGGACGAGGCTATGGATCACGAAATGTCCCTTTAACCCTTTTCCTGTGAAAGTGGGTCATATGGGACCCAGACTCGCTTCAGCGGTTCCTTTGTTTTAGGCCAGTCAACTGGAACTTCTTCTCAAAATAAGCGAGACATAGCAGTTTTGACCGGAGATTACCCTAGATTTTCTAGCCAGAGTGTCTCGCCACGAGGCCGTATATCAATGAAATTGCAACCCCGATATCAGCTCATGTGCCCACACTTGCTTACCGACGGGAGGTCAGTGATTGCTTATCTTTATCCCTAAACTCCCTGGTGTGTGAAGCCCATGATTTGACATAGCACGGGTCCAGGATAAGTGATAAGTTTGGAGGTTGCATGTTTACAATATGAATGAATAATAAAGTATATTGATAAACTGGTTTACGATATCCATTATCAATTAATGTAAGTTTTAGCATTATGTCGCAATGTCTTTGTGCTTTTTTTTATTTAATGTTGCGATATTGTAACTGTAATTGTTTATAAAAATTAGTTAAATTACTTGTACTTATTATTATGATAATAATTAACATAATTAAATGGATCTAAAATTGATCAATTTAGGTTTTTTCGTGACCATCACCGAACTTTTCTACATTAACTTTTACTCCAGTGATTTTCTTCGGTACATATTCATATTATGCTGCTCGCGGAGGTAACATGTACAATATTCTCATTAAGATTTGACTATTCGTGTGTGCCACGATCTTTTTATTTTTTTAAGCGTCATGAACGCATCCTAATCCTTATGCAACTTATTGAGGGGATATGAAGATCTAATTAATTATAATACCACATTGATTCACAAGGTTTGAATATGAGAATTAAGTTAAACAAGGCATATAGTGTCTTATTCCGCAGCAAAATATCCTTTCTCCCAGACTCCAGCAAACCCTTGACAAACCCTGTCAAAGAAAGAGGTTGTGTAACATTATGTGGAGACTGGAATGCTAAATTTTGAAGAACGATTCGTGGCAGTGCATTTTTTCAATTTTGATTGGTGTACTAAATGAAGATGGTGAGAATGAGTGCGGTATCCTGTTTTTAACAGAATGCCATTGATCATTGTTAACACCCTGTTTGACTAACACACTTAGGCTGTACACTTTGACCTCTCCAAAGGCTCCATCGCCACCAATGATTACATCATTGTCCAGAAAAGGTGCTGCAGCTCCTTAACGCGCTGTCAAGACAACGACCTGGTGCTGACTGTGGCTCAGACCACGAACTCTTATTAGGCCAAGAATCAAAGGAAAACTACGCAAGACAGCGTAACCCCCCTGTTATCTGAATAATCTTACAGACCATACAGAGTAGAGGTGAAGAACAGGTTTCAGGAATTAGCACTTCAGGAGGCTATCCGAATAAGGTGGTGGTACAACATTAAGAGCACCTTCAGCAAGCAGCATCAGGAACATGTGCCTAAAGCTCGCAGAAGAAGGAAGAGTCACTGGCTTACGAATGATAGCTTGAAAATTGCTGAAGTTCGGAGAAAGGCTAAAGAAAGGTGTTGATTATGAAGAGGTTACAAGACTGAATGGTGCTTTTCAAAGACAGGCCACGGAAGGAGAAGGCAGACTTCATAGGAAAGAATGTGACACTGGATAATCACAACCGATCCCAACAACACTAAAAGAAGTGTTTGCTACAATTAGGAACCTTCAGGGGAATTCATACCACGTCCTGTGCTCTGAAGACCACATGTATACATTCTGACTCAAGAGAACAAGAAGTGCAAGAGGAGATGGAAGCAATATACTGAAAAGCTGTATACAAGAGATCCAAGATGTCAGATCATGTGCCTTGATTCCTTTATAGTGAACCTGCCATTCTCAAATCAGAAGTCGAATGGGCTTTAAAAGCAATAGCACAGGGGAAATCACCAGGATTTGATGAGATTCCAAATAGAACTTATTCAGGCTGTGAGATGATAACATCAATGCTGGATCTTGTAAACAAAGTTGTGGAAAGACTGGAGGTATGGCCAACTGACTGGAAATGCTCTGTTTTTTGGTCCCAATTCCAAAGAAAGGAGATGCACGAGACTGGCGTCATAAAGAACCATTGCACTTATATCTCATACCACAAAGTCTGTTGAAGATCTACAGAATGGATAGAACCCCATATGGAGCAACAACTTTCAGAAATTCAAGCGGGATTCAGGAAGGGACGGGGAACCCTTATCCGATTGCCAACATTCGAGTATCATGTAAACTGCCAGGGATATCAAAGTATCTTCGTAGGTGTTTCATCGACTACTCCAAAGCTTTTGACTGTGTTGATCACGACAGCTGTGGATGATCCTCATTGAGATGGGAGTACCCACGCCCACCTGGTCACTTTAATGAGTTTATGTACACCAACAGGTGCTTCATCAGAACATAGTATTGGTGGACAATATGGTTTTGCCCTTTTGAAAAGGTGTTCCAGGGATGCATATTAATCACACCGGGACCTCTGTTCAACATGTATGTGTGAGTACAACATCATGAGGAGAGCCCTTGGTAAATGGGCAGATTGGTGCACACATTGGAGGGCAAGTTATTCCAGACATCTTCAATTGCAGATGCCACAACATTTATCCACCGTAATCAGTAGAAGATCATCAAACACTTCTGTCTGGCCCAAGTCAAATCAGAGAGTGGCAACCATGGACTGTACCTGAACTTGAAGAACAACGTATCATGTCCAACACAGGTTTGGAAACCTGCACCTTATCGGAGAAAACATTGAAGTGGTGGATAGCTTCATTTTTCCTTGGTTCAACAATTCATAAGGAAGGTTGATGTGAACTTGGAAATTACGAAGAACGCTATCACTTGGCAGAGCTGCTATGACCAACTATCTGCCACTATTAAAGGCATTACATCTCCCTCAAACACCAAGGTCCATGTTTAGTGAACAGCCTAGGTCTTTCCAACGGTGCTTTATGGAGCAGAGTGTTGGACATGACGCTGAATGAACAGGCGCATGTATGAATGCCTTTGAAACTTTGGGTGCTTGAGAAGACTCCTTCGCATTCCATGGACACGCACATCCTTATGAAGAAGTGATCCAAGTTGACAACCACACCATTTCCTTGATGGCCATGGTCCAGGAAGCAGAAACCTATCTATTTTTGGTCATGTGAATACGGACTAACGTTGGGACTGAAGATTTTAATCTTGGCAAAACCCGAAGGAAGGAGAATAAGGGGTGAGCAGCGAAATCGCCTGGATCCAAGATATACCAATTGCACAGGAATGGACCTAGCTTCACCTACGGGAATCTGACACAGAACAGAACACATTGGAGAAGAGTCGTGCATGACGTCACCAGGGGCGTCCCGTACCTGATGGTACGCTGATGAATTATTCCGTACAAGTTTTGCCTTTGCCTAAAATTGGTTTTACAGCTTAAGTCCTTGTTCTGAAAGCACGTACGGTTTCACAAACTGCCCTTTTTACTCAGATGACCTTCGGTACCATTTCCATATATTACTTTATTCTGCTGCATTCTGTAGATACATGACATAACAGTATCGAATGTAACGATTTGACTATGTATTGACTTTATTGCTGCCACGACTTTATAACATTTTGCGTAAAACCGTTTGGTAGAGTCAACATGTGTCCGCAAGCTTATATTCATTAATTACCCTTAGCTTTATTAATTTGCATCTTTCTGGTGCTTATAAATCCGTGTAATCTGCTATTAACACTCGTCCGCAAGGGGGTTGGGTGGTTACCACCCCCCCCCCCCCCCCCCAACGATGAGTCCCTGTCGCATAAAAACGCAAACGAAAAAGTTCAGCATCCTTTTCGTCATTTGAGCGATATAAAATTGGAGGTACCACTTCAGGGAGGTCGATAGTGCGCCGTCCTTATGATGCTACAGTAATCCCACACAATACAATATGGTATTTTCTTATTTTTTTGATTAATACAGTGTATGCTTACGTTTGCAGAAACCCATCATTGCAAATAAATACCAATTCGCTTGCATTAATGGCGAAAACGAGTCGCATACCCCTGTCATTTGGAGATTCATTACGTCCACTTGTGACTCAGATTGTTAAACTTGAACGGCATTTGAAGCATCAATAATAATCTATAGCTACTAAAAAAATGAGGTCTGCGAGTCTTTCCGGCTATGCGTTTCGTTTATGCTTCGACATATGGGGCTGATATTTGGCATAGGTAGGCTGGGCCAACGAGATTGAATAAATTAGAGGCCCGGCTCAGCGAAAATGAAGCCGACTCAGCGAGCCATGACGTCACACTTACATCGTCTGCATCACGAATCTGATTTTATAAAGCCGGCGTTGTGACCCCGAGAATATCGGTGAGGTAAACTACTTTTACATGAAACTAACCTTACCGAAAGGTATGGAATATCGTCCGAACAAAAAATAGTCGCCGCTGTTATGTCGAAATTGCCGCAAAAGGTGGAATTTTTGATCGACAACCTTTACGCTGCTGTCTATTCTGCTGCCGGTCATCGCCATCTTAAATTTTCAACGTTGCCAGTTTGTCGAAACACCTTAAGCAGCAATCGTACACTGAAATCCCCTTCCGAAGTGTCCAAGTAACAAGAAAAACTGGATCCACGTATGATTTTGCGGGCTTGAACGATTACTAACCATTTTGATAAGTTGTATTAGCGTGTTTTCAGACCTGTTGTTTTCGTTAACAATAATGAAGTATTGACCACCAATAACAAATCACTAATTCAGCAATTTATATTCGGAAAGTGTTCTCTATTTTGGTGCCCAAAAAAAAAACTGTCTTCATGGGCACCAAAATTGGCCACACTTTCCTGATGAATCATTGATTTAGGGGCTTGTTGTCCGCTTCATTAATTTCGATGAACATGGTAATATAAGGATTGTTTATTGAAATTGTAATAAAATATATATTATTTACATACCAACGATTTCTGTTAACAATAAGTACATTTTTTCTAAAAATATACCCCTTTGGTGACGTTTGCTATTTGTCCTTATTTCAAAGCATGAGGTTGGTTTAGTTTGTAAACCAACTGGCAATAACCCTGCCCACAGTCCTCGCTCTAATTTATTCCAGCTCGTTGGATGGGCAGTCTGACCTTTGTCCGCAGGGTTACAGAGTGACCCAAAAGGTCAAAGGTTATCTACAGGTAAATTTACGTTGAAATGCCCTATGACCACCAAATTTGGTCAAAAGGCCCGCTGAGCTGAGCACAGAAAAAAAAATCTGAGGTCAAAGATCACACACATAGGTCAAAGGTCACACACGGGGGAATATACTAGTCTATCTTAAGGCGTCGCACTGGGGTGGTAAGAGATTTCAAGATTTTCTGTCATATGTAGTGCACTGTTAAAAATGTTCTTTAAAGTCATTTAACTGTCAGCCGGGACTCGAAACGTGCAAATAATTGTAAAACGGGGCTCGAAACGTGCAAATAACTGTAGAAAGGGACTCGAAACGTGCAAATAACTGTAACGTTTTAACTGTTGTGAGTCCCATCTGCCAGTTGAAACGACGATAATGAACATTTTAACAGTGTGGTTTCATATATATTAGACACGCAATAGGTTTCTTCATTTTATTTGGTTACAAAAATGTCTTAAAAGTGAATACAAAAGGTGATTTTATGTGCTTATATTTCAATATAAAAACAGGCTGAATTTCATATTTGCTCCAATAAGAATTTAGAAATTTCACAATTTTTGTACCAAAGAAATAATTCTTTCGGATGGGGATATTTTTGATAGAAAGCTTTACGCAATTTTCATTTTTTTTTCGGACACCTGTTATGTAAAATATCTCATTGTACCTTTAAAGAAAATTAAGCGTAGTCCAAGGGAAATAGTAAAACACCCAGAAATAAATGTCATAGCCGATTTGTTTAAGGAAAGTTTCCTAATGTTGTGAGGAACACCATATCAAAATTCTCCAAGTTTTCCCCTTGTGCTAATTGAGGAATAAGGGGGTTACAGTTTGTACAGGATCAATATTCTAAAATGTTCCAATTTTGTTGAAATGTATACCAACGTTTGCGTCATGTTATATGGATTGAAAATGTATTGTTTGCCCTTTCCACGTGTCCACCATGTATTCGTCTAGTTATGTATGAACTAAAAAGATATATTTAAAAGTAATTTCCTTGCATAAGTATAGAGCTCATTATGACAGGTTACTGGGTCTATGGGAGGTCACTACATGCAGATGCTGCCCTATAATGTCGATATTTAAAAGATGTAGATTGTTTTGCTATATGACCGTACAACAAGTACGAGTAATTTTGAATTAGTTTAACTAAAATCGGACTCTTAGCCTGTATTCCTAAAACTAAAGGTCAAATGTTGGCAAACTATGTATTCTCATAAAGCCAATGATTTACCCATAGCCAATGATTTAGATCAATTGAATCACTTTTAGCCCTGTATAAACCTTACCTCTTTATTCCTCAATTATCACAAAGGGAAACGGGAACTTTTGATATGTTGCTCCGCACAACATTATGAAACTATGCTAAAAAATTACCTATGTCGTATTTAATTCCACCTTCTGGCTACAAAGACCTAATGTTCCTAGACTATGATATTAGAACACATTCATTCATGAGGCAGGAGGGCTTTAATGTCCCTAATCGGGTGTTTTGATATGAATAATCTCATGAAAAAAATGAATTTATCAACTTAAATTAAATCTATTTGAAAATGATAATATCGAAAGATTTCAAATTCTTTCACACACGAAAAAAGGCGTGTAAAAGTGTTTCGTTCATGATACAAATAAAAAGAATTAAAGGAGTATTTTATTACAATTATCTTTTTGATACAAAGTCGGATGTAATTGGCTTCAGAATATTTTATATTTATATTATTAATAAAACTACTGCATTTTTATTATGTACACAGGCTGCACTATACGCCTACCCGATCACACTAAGGTCTTACGAAAAGTTAAAAATGGGACCCAATCAAGTCGTTAGGCATTTAAAGGCACTATCAGTGATTTACAAAATCAGAAAAGCATCAGAAATCCATTTTGCACGTCTAAAACAAGTGCATGTATCCTAAACATACTCTTCAGTTTATATGACCAAAAGCAACCAAACAAAGGTACAAATCAGATATGGGACTACAACACGTAAATTGAACGGATATTCATATCTTTGGACAGTTGTGTTTTCTCCCTTTTCTGCAAATTTTCAGTTGGAAAAATAAGTTATGAGAATTCTGTCTTTCACTTTTAAGCTACTCTTGCAAATTTCAAATAGTTTGACTCTTTCGGGTAGATCACTGTTAATGTCTTTTAGTCTCGTTTATTTCAGCACTAAACCGTATGTCCTCGTCTACAAGGTCATAGTTTATTCCCCCCCCCCTCTCTCTCTCGCTCGCTCTCTCTCCATCTCCCTTTCTCTCCTCTCTCTCTCTCTCTCCCTCTCTCCCTGAGAATTTTCGTAAGTATTTATGATGATGTCTTCACCACAGAAGATACTATAGGGACGGAAACTATTTTTTATTATTTACGTGAGCAGTGATGCACTCGAAACGGAAATTCATCAAAAACCAAGTTTCCCATGTTATATCTCTTTACGCCTTTGGCATACTACATTAAAAAGGTCTAGGCCCGTAAAATAGTACATTTCTCATGTGCAGCTTACTAGTATTATATTTTAAATCCATTATCTCAACTATATAAGTGCTAGTAGTGGTCAAATAGGAGAGCCTACCAAAAGTTAAGTAAAAAATACTGATTTTGTTGTTCATATATAAATACTAAAAAAATTACTATATTAGTAGAAAAAATTGTATGTACAAACAATGCAATAATGTAACCAAACTGCAATATATCCTCTACTGTAGATAAGATGATGAAGGACTGGCGTAATTTTCTTATATGGTAGCTCTGGTAGTACGAAAGTGGAGACCCCTGTATTGGATCCAGGCACCGGATGAGCTTGGACAACGTTGTATGAATCTGAATACAACATAGAAAGTTGAAAGGAAAATCAGCATGTCATCGTTAGCAGATACGAACTTATAGTCCACCCAATCTACGGTATGACCTACACAAAATTGCTACAGAAGGTTTTCTTGCTGTAACTTGTTGTACAAACCATCCCGAACGACATATCAAAAAGGTAGAAAAAAGGAAGCATGGCAAGACATGCTAATTTGCATAAAATCTTTGTGCCATTTTTGCCTATATTTTGGTTATTATACAATATATTAAAAGGGGACGACCCAATTTAAGTAAATAAAGTTTTCATCTTGATGGAATGGTCTTCATCCCTAAAGCCCATCTGCAGAGTTTTGCGCTGATATTTCAACCCGTTTTCATGTGAGCGCTAAAAACACGATTTTTCTTAGCCCTATATGTGTAAAATTGATATCGGTTGACCAAAATGGGTGCATTTTCGCTCATAACTTCCAAACCAAATATCCTTTAGCTCTAAGATTTCACAGGGTAAATGAGAAAAATAGTAGCTTTCTTCAAATACCAAAATGTTAACCAATTCCGGTAAAATCTTGGGAGTATGGGGACGATGCTATTAACAATCAGGCCACGGTCCTTTAACTTTTGAGTCTTTCTTGCTGTCCAACACAGCACCAGAGGTACTTGAGGTCTAATCTTTTGAGTTGGGTACCGTGTGTAGTGTAGATAGGTTGATCATCTTCCTCATTGACATTCCATTCCATCTCTTTGGCATTTAGATGTAGGCTGACTTTATCTACAGCATTCTCAAATAATGCTTTGTAGTAGATCTTGCACAGCACATATCACATCCCCTGCAAGAGCTGCGTAGTCAAGGTCTGTGAGATGCTGACTTTGGTGAGGTCTAGAATGCTTGATCACCTTTTTATGCTGCTGTCCAACCTATTACTCAGGCTATTACCAAATGACCCCTTTTTAGAATGTTCACATACTCAATGACCCCCATTTTCTTCTTTTCTGCTATCCACTTTTATCACAAGTTTGCATAAAATGTCCACTATTTTAAAGAATTTGAACATCCAAATTCGAAATTTTCGCCGCCTACGTGCACATTTTTAACAATTTTTTAATTTCATGGCAGCAATTTTATAATTTCTTGGCAATTTGAACTCTGGAAAAGAGGCACGTACTCTTTTAACTTCAGGTTTTAACATCATTTTCCCCCCTTCTTTAATTTTTATACTGGATGACCCCGTTTTTATTCATCTTGTGTACCGAATGACCCCGTATATTTTTGGGTACATTTTATGTGAAAGGACCCGGGAAAGGACCCTATTTTCCACCTGTCCGAGGCGCATATACCCATCACTTCACATAGGAAGTGCTCCCCCCGGGGGCTAGTTGACCCAATGTGTTTGAATAAATACGCTCTGATGAAAATTTGCTAAATAAAGCTCTCCCCATACCGATTGCAGTCTGACAATCATCTGGAGTTCAAAATTAACTTTTGGCGGGAAATTGCGGCCATTTTTGAAAATCAACCATACTTCCACTTTGTATCATCAATGGCAAGTCTACACCCTAAGGCATAACCAGCACAATGTTCAAAATAAAAATAAGAAATGGAAAATCTCCCTAAGCATGCATTTATGAGGTACCTTTAATTGTCAATATGGGCGCGTACGTCCACGTAAGATAAATGTAAATTAGATTCTTGCCAGGCTTCCCTTTTTTAACTTTTGATATGTTTGGGAGATATTTAACTGCTAGTTACAGCAAGAAACCTTCTGTAGCAATTTTGCCAGGTTGTACTAGTATTTTCATAGATTTGCGTGGACTATTACGCCATGTAGTCCAGGCTACAGGGACAATGTACCTTAATGGTATTATACTAGCGGGAGGCCCTCGCTCCCGCTAGTTGAGTGGGCTCCCGCTAGTTGAGGAAACGGGAGGATCACTGAAATGAGCTCATGAAGAAGTGAAAAATCTTGACAAGATACCGCAACCAAACAGCACCATGAACTGAAGGAATTCACCGAGTCGCAATTTGTATTTTAACACGTGAATAACTCAAATTCCATTACCTATCAAATCATATAGTCCATGTAGTTACCGATTTCTAGACTATTTAATCCCGGATAAATTTCCGTATATTTGATTTTCTGTTTTTTTTGAATAAAACCTCCAATATTTAACAGAACTGCATAAGGGGTTTGCAACTTCCGTTAGGCATACCGGGGGGGTTCCTAGGGACCCCCATTATAAACACTTTCTAAGGGTTGTTTAGATGAAATCCACCACATGTTCGAAGGCTTCAACGACATCAACATAAAGAAACAAAAAACTCAAGAAAGTGGTTCAGTAAAACATGAGGGCAAAACTTGATTTTAATTTCGCATCAAAATTGCGAAAAAAGACACTAATTTTTGTTTCTGCTTTTTTACGGCAGCTTCCCCTAGACTTGTGCTGATGCTTTAATTGGTGAGCTGAACTCTATTTACCAATAAAGCAAAAACATAAAGGTCTCATGACATTTTAATTTTTTAGGGTTACTTGTATAAGTTACCAGTTCCTACAGTAAATCGCTACATAAGTATTAAAATATATGGCCCAATGGCCGTTACTATACTTTGCAAGATTTTAATTAAGTATTACTTTTTTTATGTCAAGGTGTATGCATTAGGAATTCAGAAGCACCGTAACTCTAATAAGATTTTTCATTTTTGTCATGGGCACTTCGTTAGTGCTAAGGGGGGGGGGGCTCCTAGGTACCCAAATAATTAACGCAAAAACGACGCGTGGATTTGAATTTTTTTGCCCCAATGCAAGCGCAACTAGACTAGACAATACAAAATATAAACCAAAATATTGCAGCGTTCAAAATCACCGGCTGAAAAACTAAAGTTGGTACATAGGAACCCCTCAGCCCCCCTTATGGCAGTGAAGTGTTAATACCGTATAAGTTTCCGTGTACTTTTTCCCCCTCAAAAGTACCTCCCCGTGGGGCCAGGTAAGCCGTAAATCCCGTTATTTTCAATATTTTCATCATAACTCTTCAAAATGTCATATAAAGTTCTCGCATCTGTAGAGGTAGTTGCAGATTTTTGTAGCTTCGGCCTATATAGTGATATTTTTCTAAAGTAAAAAACGTCAATATTTCATCCCGCAACTTTTACCGTAATTCTGTTCTTCTCAAATTCCGTGGGGTGAACCCCCCCCCATAGTATCCAAAACCCCCACCCCCCACCCGTCCACAACATCCAGTATTCGTTTTTTTATTCCTATATGCATATGGCGTAGGCATAGTTCCTATTTCTCAAATATTAAAACGTCAATCTTTCATTCCATTAATTTTCCGTGTATTTTATTTTGTTGTCTTCTTCAATCTCTGTTAGTCCTTGGGCCAGATAGGTTGGTCGGTTACCTCAGGAGTGGCAAAGCGAGTGTGGTATAATTACCAGAAAACATCATCATAATCATTGCATGATAGCTATACCAAAGAGTACTTAAGCTGCTAATTTGCATAAACAAAATGGCCGCCATTGAAAATGCTCCATTTAATTTATCCATATGTTGTCGTGTCGCAGGTATTCTTTTAGTGGAATAAAAGCTAACATGAGGTGTTTACAATGGACACCACCAGAACCTCAAATCAAACATTTAAATGAAAACCTAATCTGCATAATCCAAAATGGCCTCCATTTTCATAAATTGACAGATTTGACTTAACAGCAAAAGGTATCCATGATAGAGCAGAGCACTTTTAAGTTTCACATCCACTCTTGTACTACTATAACTATAAACATGTCTTTCTACAAGACGCGAGGTGACAACCTAAGGCTGCTAATTTGCTAAGAAACTGGCCGCCTTGAAATTTCGTATATTATTGCCGGCCATATCTGTTTTGTAGAGAAAGTCTTTAGTGAAATATGCTAACACAAGTGTTTGTAATGGACACCCACCAGAACTCAAATCCATGCATTTTTAATTAAACATAATTTGCAGAAATCCAAAAATGGCCGACATTTCGTAAATTTTTGAGCACAATTTCACGTAACAGTTCATGGTCAAGGTATTCAAATGGATGAATCTTAAAATTAAGTTACAATTACACTATTGACCTAGTATTATATCATGTTTGATGCAAGACTTCAAGGGGACAACTTGAGCATGCTAATTTGTTAAAAACAAATTGGCGCCATTGGAATTGCGTCTTAACTAGCTGCGGCCATATCCTGACTCAGAGAAGAAAATTTTAGGTACAAAAACTCCCCCAAATTACTGCTAAAATGATATGTTGATTAAACACAACCAAATGAATTCATAGCATCCTTTTAATAACATCTAATTTGCATATCCAAATGGTCGACATTGTTGCCAAATTAGCATTTGTACTTTGCGTTGCTTTTTGAATTGAGCCACTTGAATCCTGGGCGTTTTAAGTGTTAATGTATTACACTCTGAATAAATGTGTCGATAACATAGTTTACGACCTAATTATGCATAATAGAATATTTGAGGATCCTTCTTGTATCCATGTGTTTCAGTAGTTGATTTCATCAATTAGAGTATATGCGGAATTTTGGCCATAATAAATTTATTTAACAACGCGTTTACATAAACTATTCACCAATTCCAAATTCTCATAACAGTATTTGCCAGTCTAGTCCTCTGTATTTTGCCGCCTTTAATAGTCTGTCTCTTCATCGTCCCCATAATCACCAGAACTTTCCAATGTAATGACCCCATCTTTCATGTTTTCACATGTCGATACCTTGCCCAACAAATCTGTACAGGAATCCCATGAGCCATACATACACAGTTGGCAACTGCAACTCTTGGGCACATTAATGCAGGGTAAGAACTCTAAAACAACGTTTGCCATTCATCCACTTGATGATAAATTACCATCAGGACGTAAATCCTCCATGACCCCATGGGACTTGAGGTCTGGAGAGGCCTTCTACGGCACATAGAGTTTGCCCCATTGCCCATGAGGGTAAGAGGCAGTCCTAACATAGAGGAAAGCAGGCCATATTCAATTTTGGTTTCGATGCTTATAAACATTTAGTACCGCTGTTTTTCTCACTGTGATGGGTGACCTTAGCTACATAATAACAACAGGAACTCTTTGAAGTTGCAAAGAGTTCATCAGCCAGTAAGGCAAACCCCTGAGAGGAGAAGGAGAGAGGAGAGAGGAGAGAGGGCGAGAGAAGAGAAAGAGATAGATGTCACTTGTAGAGATGTGTGCCCATTTTGGCCTCGAGGAAGTACCAGCTCTAAAAAAGAACTACTCGCAAGCGAGACCGACGACACACCCTTTTTCTGCACACCATAATGCTGCACCCAAGTTTGAATCAGTTGAACTGATCCAGCCTGGCCTTCAACAATGACATTAGATGTAATATGTTTATGAAGTGCGGAACTTCAAAACAAGAAAAGGTACATCAAAGGCAGCATTCATATACAGTAAGTGATGTGACTCTGTCAGTACATTTGCTGCCAAAGGGCAAGTTCTGGATAAAGTCCTCAAATCCCACGTTTACCAAACTTCAAAAGTTCGCATGTAGTGAACTAGATCAACCATCAAAGAAGTGAACAACGTGCCAGCTTCCTCCATGAGAACTGTCTGACACCTTCATCAAGAGATGTTCCATTGTCTGTGTTCTGTTCCACAACCACAGGTGGTCCTGGGAATGGCTTCCAGGTAGGACCACTTCTGCAAAGAAACCTTCGATCGGCTGATTTAGTTTCCATCTGTTGAAAACATCGCAATTCAGTCCATTGGAGTCAGTTCCAGGTGGAAGAGGCTCATCACGTTCAATACCCTAGATGTTACTTGGTTGATAGCAAGTCTGTCTTTCCACCCAAATGCAACTCTCTTAAGCCCTTAGCGAATGATTCAGAGTGGACTTTGTTAAGAAACACTCTCTGGAATTAAGGTGGTGGCAGCTGGTCTCTGTCCGGACTATGTGCTTCACATAAGAACTTGGCAGCTACGGCTCTTGCATGCTCGCACTACACTACTGTTGGAGCCATTCCTGCTAGGATGTATACGTTCTCCGTTGATGTTATTGCGTGAGCATACTTTACTCTTCGTCTTCTTGATGTGGGTCTTATAAGAAAGAGTGCGATCCCAACTCCTAGGTAGAGAGGGTGATCGCAGTGCTTCCAGGGGTGTTTCCAGACCCCAGTTACTTTCAGATGACGTTGGCTCCACGGCTTGCAGGAGATGGGAAAGCACACACATGTTTCTTGGATGGAATTGCACGTAGGTGGGTTTCCTCGTGTAATTAGGAGTTCAACCAAAGCTTTGGAGAGGGCTCTCGTCAACAAGTGTGAAGTCAGCATCTTGTACGCTAATTACCCCTTTACCACAGGAAATAAACATGCAGCACCACTTTAATTGGCAATGTGGTCAGCCATCACGGATCAAAAAAATTTATTGCGCATTGAAATTTAGTACAGGTACTGTAATGATCATGCATTCCATTAATTTTCAGAATGTCTAAGGCTTCATCAAAGCAGCAAAGCTATATAGGCCTATAATATAGCAAGGTGATGCGAAGCGAAATGATAACCGAATAAAAAGCGACATAAAGGCGCGTTTGCCATTTGGACAGCTACCAAAGATGACAAAGCAAAGGCTGTGATTGGCCACAAAACCGTTGCTACCATAAACAGAACGATGACTATGGAACTCATAGGCCGGTGCTACGGGTGACCGGCACAGAACTAACATCGACATGGCACGGCAATTAATGAGGACGACGGCAATAGCATGTGGCATACTGGCGTAATTTAAATAATGAAAAGAGCCAAAATACTATTCCTGATAGGGTAAGTAAATGTGTTCCCTCATTGACTTGATTCGGAAACGGTATACCCTACCACCAGGAAATAAAAACAGCGCACAACTTTTCATTGCATGTTGTCAGCCACCAAAGGATCAAAATTTATTGCGCATTGAAACGTTAGTACATTGTACTGTAATGATCATGCATTCCATAATTTCAGAATGTCTAAGGCTTCAGCAAAGCAGCAAAGCTAATAGGGCTATTATATCTAGCAAGTATAAAGGCAAACGTAAAAATCTATCTAGGCCTCGCGGCTGGTGACGTACGCAGATCGAATCCTACGCGGTCCTAAGAAAGAAATGGGGCAAGCAAATAATTAAGCAAAAAAGCAAACGTAACTAACGGAAGAGCTTCCCACTACATTTTAGGAGAACTACCTAACAGTAGCAAAAACAAAATAAGCAGGCAATGAATAAAAGCATGGGTGAATAACGCATATTAACAAAGGCGAGCTGACCTAAGCATTAAGCAAATAAGCAAGCATGGAATTAAAGCATGGGTGAATTACGCGTATTGACAATTAAGGCGAGCTACTAAGAATTAAGCTTAAAGCGGAAGCCTGACATATCGCTAAATATACATTATTATTAAATATTTGCTAGTAGCCCCAGCTTGGACTCCAAAAAAGGTACGACGAAAGCCTCCTTACAGGGGAAGTGCCTGTGAGAGTTAACAGATTAAAATTAAATGTTTTGTAGCAGCTTGGACTCAACGAGGTACGTGGCCTCCTCAAAAGGGAAGTGCCTGAGTGAGAGGAGATTAAAACTGATTAAAATGAAATGTTCGTATCAGTTCTGTAAATTAGAATATATGAAGTTGAGCTTCTAAATCAAAAATATATAAGAATATAATATTATTAATAGTTTGTTTTTTTTTTTTTTTTTTTTTTTTTTTTAAAAAACTTTTTATTTTATTTTACCAAATCAACCCTCGCCACACCCACAATATCCTCCCAACGAGTTCCCGACATGAAATGTTAGGAACTCGCACAATACCCCCCTCCTGTTTTAAGGTTTGAATGAATAGTATGCCAAACTGCATGAATAACGGTCCCAAATGAATCCAAAAATGAATGGGGTTGTTAATGAAAAAATCCAGAGCATTTGAGAGGTTGCCCTGAAAAATAGCAGACCCCATTTGGTGAAGGAGTGCAACTGCATGAATACGACCAAGCTCAATAACTACATGAAAGTTGCAAAACATCGAGTGATTTTAACAATGTTTTACTAAAAACATAAGCGTTTAGACAAACGAGCACGTCTGAAAATTTAGCAGACCCCTTTATTTTTTTTGATGCGTTAAAATGCATGAATTCGACCAAGCTCTACATCTACATTGAATGTTTTTAAATATCGAGTGAATTGAGTTACCTAATGTCCCACATAAGGCGTTTTCTCTTTTTATTCAAAGTGTTTGAAAGTCGCAATTATTATGACAAAACCAAGAGTAAAACAAATAAAAATAATACGGCGGACACACTTGAAAAGTTGGGTAGTTATGCCACTAACTAGATCCTGCGAAAATTTGCATTGAAATTTATTGCGGGGCGCATATATGATTTTCCTCAAAATCTAGTTTTATACGCCTTTCAATGGAAAATAAAACTAAAGGGCGCTATACCTTTACAGAATAAAGACCGGTTTATAGCCCTATATGGCAAATGGCCGCAAAGGACTTATGATTCTGCTTGGCGGGTAATAGGTATTGACATGCCACTACCTATAACCCGTGTCAAATCGTGTCGCAATTGCGTAAAATGCACTAAAAATAACAAGAGACAAAATGCATGGGGTCAAACAAGCCGTGTTATTGCTCACTATATACTTCTAAAAGAGGTAGTGAATGACGTGATGAGTGATTGAATCTTACATGCTAATGAGTATAGTACACCTTTAATCCTGCACTTTCTTTCTCAAAGTTGTATCCAGGTCTCATCAGAAGACTGACCAAAATTATTTAGTTTTTTAGTACAACCGTAATACTCTGCCCCTTACTTAACCTCAAAGTTGTTATCCCCGTCTCATCAGAAAGCCCTGACCAAAATATACGGGAAAAGAAAGTAGCTGTTTGACTGCCTACACAACCTCTTTTGAAAATTTCCTTATTTGGCATTTAAAGATGCCAATGGGTCCATAAACTGAATATGAAATTCATGGAAACTGAGTCTTATACATGAAAGCTTCCCTACCTGTCCTTAAGATTTAAACATTTTACCCCAAGTAACCCACTTCATACACATGTTCCATCTCCCCCATAGCCAAGTAAGTACGCATAGCTCTGTCTGAAATAAAATTGGAGAAAAAGAGAAAAATAATAACACTATTCCTCAATTGGGCTGTCATGTTAAGACATGTTAATGGTGCCGCCTCAAAAGCCAAAGTAGTCTTAAAACGAACCTAACACGCACGCTTAAACAAGAAATCCAAACACAGCGCCGAATTAGCTAGTAACATGACAATTGTTTTTTTTTTTTTTTGACCAAGGCCAAATTGAAAAATAGTGTAGGTCACTGGAATAGTATTTGAGGTAAAGCCAATTAGAACATTTTTTGAAGAGGCGCCCCAACCCCAATTTTTAATCAAAATTTGATATTTTTGGCCAGTTACGTTGGTAATTGTCTAGAAACTATTACCTTGCGAACGAGAATGCTAAAAAATGCGTATTACTTCAGCAAGAAATGACGGACAAGGAAGACAGAAATTGCTGATACTGTTTGCCTGCTTTCGGAAGACCGAAACATTTATTATGCGAGTTGCACTGGCGCAAATTGTTATGACATTTTAGCAATGCGTAAATCATAGATAAGATGAATGGACTATATTGGTGACTACTTTTGTCTTTCAAGTAAGGTGAAGCTACATATCCTACCCACCTGGCGACGGGCTGCCCCAGTATGGGTTCAAATATTCAAATACTACCTGTCTCTAACCTAGGCGACGATGCCTTCCTAACCAACTAGTGACGCTACCCCAGTATGGTATACAATATTCATAAATTACCCTGTCTCCAACGATAAGGCGACGCTTGCATATCCTAACCAACCTGGTGACGATACACCCCCAGTATGGTAAAAATATTATTTATTATTAATTATTAATTGGCTTGTTACTACAAGTGCATCGAAGTGCATAACTATGGAGGCGCGGAGACCCTCGCAGCTCTCAGGTGAGAACGCAGCCTACGCACATACATGTGAGCCTTGATTTGCATAAAGTGCAACTATATCTTGTAAGTATAAGATGCAAACTTTAGACTAACAATTAATTTATACATGTATCACTTGGAAGTTGATGATTTCAACTTTCTGCTAACCAGGACTGAATTGATGCATCGTGAGACCTATTAGAACATCTTATTTTCCTGCCCACAGCGTATAATATTCACAAAATGTCTAAACGTTATTAAAGATGATATTGCAAGCTTGCATAAAAGTCCAGATTGTAATGAACAAATCTCCCAAAGGGAAAAATTAAAGTGACGCCACATACCCGCATAGAATTTATTAGGTATAGCGCCCTTATTATGGGAGTGGTGGGGAGACGGAAAATTTAACAGTTAACCCCGAAGCGAGCAGGCAGCGATGTGAATAGATAACCCGCGAAGCACAGCAAAACACAAACGCACAAAGGAGACGCAATTGATTGGCTGAAACGGGCTGAAATGGGCAAAAGAGCTTTGAAGGAGCACAATGAAACAAACGAAGGAGTGCACACTGAAAACAGGCATGAAACGCGGGTGAGCGAGAGTGAACGGTACACTAAACAATTAGAAGAAGAAAGGGCATATTAGTGCGAATTAAATCCGTTTTCTTTCACATGTTGCAGAAAACGTTATTACTTCAGCAAGAAATGGCGAGACAAGGAAGACAGAAATTGCCTGATACTGATTGCTGCTTCGGAGACCGAACAATTTATTATTGCTGAGTTGGCACTGTGCGCAAATTTTTATGACATTTAGCAATGCGTAATCTTAGCTAAGATGAACTGGAATATATGGTATCTACTTGTCTTTCAAGCCCTAAGGTGAAGCTACCTATCCTACCTACCTGGCGAGGCTGCCCCATATGTTCAAATATTCAATAACTACCTTGTCTCCTAACGCTAAGCCGACGCTGCCTATCCTAACAACCATAGTGACGCTACCCCAGTATGGTATACAATATTCAATAACTACCTGTCTCCTAACGCCCTAAGGCGACGCTGCTATTATCTAACCACCTGGCGTGACCGCTACCCCAGGTATGGTACACAATATTATTTATTATTATTAATTTAATTGACTTGTCTTACTACAAGTGCATCCGAAGTGCATAACTATGGCGGCGGACGCCCCTCGCAGACTCTCAGGTGAGGGAACGGACAGTACGCATAACCTGTAGAGCTTGATTTGACTATAAAAGTGCAACTATAATATTGTAAGTATAAGTGCAAACTTAGACTACAATTCATTTATACATGTTCCCAATTTGGACGTTGATGGATTTCAACTTTCGCCTAACCAGGCGAATGATGCCCTTAGAGCCCAGTAAGAAATCTATTTCCTGCTCAGAGTTATAATATTCACAAATTCCTAAAGTTTTTTAAAGATTGGATTGCAAGCTTGAATAAAAGTCAGATATGTAAATGAACAAAATATCTCCCAAAAAGACCGATGAGGGTAGCGTAGGCAGGGAGACTTGCCCTTTACAAATCGAACATTTTTATTCAATTACCCAGTGACTGCTGACGAAGCCAGTGGTAAATGTTTGATTTGAAAGGGAAATCCAACAAGTCTACCCCTCACAAAGGGAGACTTGGAAAAGCATGTAATTGAGCCTGACGAACACCGTGAGGTATGAAAAACCTAACGTTGAATGAAATGATTCGGAAAAAAAAAGCTCTGCCAGATCGTGAATGACCGCAACGTCTGAATGGAAAAGGAATGTGGACCTACGACGAAATATAATTCTACAAACAGACATTAAGATTGCTTGAAGAGAGAACCTCCAGCTGATTGAAGTGATTAAAGCAGGCCAACGAAGCGATGCAAAAGCACAATGACACGCACACAGGGTACAAGGCATGCGAGTACTTCCCGCAAAATATGCCCACCGCCCAGGCAACATT
Organism: Ophioderma brevispina; assembly: GCA_023653785.1. Lineage (NCBI taxonomy): Eukaryota > Metazoa > Echinodermata > Ophiuroidea > Amphilepidida > Ophiodermatidae > Ophioderma > Ophioderma brevispina. The sequence continues at coordinate 7,557 of JAMKCH010031436.1, read as the reverse complement.
CAATAAACCCTGGCAAACACGTATAGATACTGCGAAAATTCACTGCATCTCGGGTTCTCTCTACAACGCCTGTGACTTTTAGGGCAAATAAGCCCCACTATTATGCGAGTCGAAATTAGCTGGTTGCAAACTCTGTACACATCGACTTATTTTGGCCGAATATCTGCGAATTTAAATGTCATTGTTCTTACTTGAAAATCAATGTTGCCTAGGATATTCATTGCGATTACCTTACAATAAAGTTCATAGCTTCTTACTTGAAAATCAACGTTGTGGGATATTCATTGTGATTACATTGCACATGAGGAGTGTAGGCTACGTAGGTATCATCAAGGTTGTCTATCACCCTCCAAAGTACTGCGCTCCTCTAACACACGGGAACAAATGACGCCAGCATCCTTCATACAAAACTGCCGTACTCAATCAAAGTCCGCATATTTAGATTTATATCGCATAAAAAATATGAAAAGAGCAGTAACACATTCACAGATGTTTCCCCCTTTCCTCAGGACTTATTCTCTTTCAGTGAGTGATTGTACCTCTTATGTTCAGGTGGAAACCTGATATGAAGAAGAGTAGCATGGAAAGGATTTGGGATTCACATACGGTTTACATGCATGTAAAAAGATGGAATGAAAATTCAAAAGTCAACTATGTTTATAAAAAAGTGGATTATTTTAAATTAAAATTACCATTTTGGCATTTTTGACAATTTTACGCATAACATCAAAAACCTTGTAACACGAATTGAAGTTTACTCTCATTTGTCTTTGTGCATCGATGGATGAACAGTGAGCGAGTACACAAACTGGGAGAGCATTAACATATACATTTCAATGATTTCTTTTCCTTTTCCTCTCAGTGAGTGAATACCCTCTATATAGTTTAGTTCAGGTGGGAAACCTGGATGAAGGGAAGAGTAGCCAAGGAAAAGAGGGGCTGTGTGACACATAGTGGTTTCAGTGCCCATTTGAATGTCAAAGTAAGTGATCAAATTTCGATGAGCGGCCATATTGGTTTAGTTTATGATTAGGTTTAAAATAAACTTTTAAAAAAAAACTTAAAAACAATACTAATTTGACCATGAAAAATGCGTGTGATTGTGATACATAAAACCTGCACCGTTGCACTGGTGAATAAAAGCTTGTGAACAAATGGATGCGTAAAACATATTGCGAAAGATGCCAACCAACATTGGACATATATTTTTTTCTGCCGTTCTCGATTTCACAATCAGCTAAAAGATTTACCTGCCAGCTAAATGATCTTAATTTAAACTAAGCTAACACCTCGACTCAGAGCTAAATGATTAGACTTGAAAATTATGGATATTGTTAACACGAATTAAAGTGATTAGGCACTGTTTTGCCCATGCAATAGTGATGCACATTTAAAAAAATTTTTTCCATTTTCTCCATCTTACAAACTTCAATGAGTGAATACCTCTAATCGTTCAGGTGGAAACTGTTAGGAGGAAGAATTGTAAGAAAAGGTTTGGGAATCACAATGGTGTTTATTTTAAAGATTATTAAATAAAAATCAGAATGATAGAAAAATCCATGAACGCCACAAATAAGTTAATTTTAATTTTTAAATAACACCTGAACAATTGAACATATCGTGCAATGACCGACCTGCAGCCCGTTTTGACCCTTGCGACTAAAATGTATGAACAAATGTGATCCGACAAAACTAATGTTTTCCGTTTCCTGCCCCCTACTGCCTTCATTGAGTGAATACCTTTAGTAATTAAGGTGCGAAACCCGTAAGGAGGACGCGTAGCAGGGAAAGGATGAGCGAGATTCATGTATGGTTTTTGCCTTAATTACGGAATACAAATGCAGGATGATCTGATTTTCGAACAGTCAAAAGTCGGTAATAATAACACTTAAGTGACCAAGGGGTTTTCACTCCCGTTGGTGCCCAAGGGGGGGGGGCGTTCCATCGGGACCCCCCCATAAGGAGGAACACACACCACTTTCCCGAGGAATTTTTGCACGAATTTATACCACATGTGAAGGGTCATAAACAACCCCCAAATCAAGCAACAAAAAAGAAATCTTGTTTATTTTATTTTGGCTGCCAATTAGGGGCAAACAGGTTTTCAAAAAACACCACTGAAAATGGAGAAAAAGACGGGAAAATTCAAATGCAGCATGCGCTTACACCAAACCATTTGAAAACTTATTTCTGTTGATATCTATTCTAGAAGACCCAAATTACATATATTTAACAACAAAATAGCAGTTTAGGGAATTCTGTATTTTTTACGCGTGTTGCAAAATGCACGTTCATTTCCCATAGAGTTTGTACAGTAACGGTTTGGACAGCATCCATGATGAATTGTTTGTTTTCAGCCACATAAAGGGTTAATTTTTTTAAGTGACTAAAATTGTCTTACTTTAAATGTATGTGTGAAACTTATTATCCGCCAAAAAAAAAAATTGCTTGGTTCTTGGTTTCTTATTCGTATTTTAAACACATTCTAAATTGACTCGTAGTGCCCCAAGTGAGCGGGGGGGGGGAGGGGGGGTTCGATGGGACACCCACTAATTAACCATTAACGGCTTGGCCATTTTATTATTTTGGTATGGAAAAGAAGGCCGCATTTAAAGTCAGACAATACAAAAATTTCGGCGCAAAAATCCCCAGCGTAAAGCGGCCAGCGCCGCGAAAACAAATTTTGGCGCATGGTCCCTAGGAACCCCCCCCCCTTGTCACTTAAGTGTTAAATAAATAACAGGTAAGGCATACGTTTTGTCACGTGATAAAAGGCTGAAAAAGTGAGCCAATCAAATAAATTTGGAAAAGCCGATACATAAACAGATGTTTTCCGTTCCTCTGCCTATTGTCTTCATTGAGTGAATACCTCTTGTCTTCAGAGTGGAAAACCCGTACAGGAGGAAGAGTATAAGAAGGAGAGCAATGGAAAGGATGACAGGATTCGGTATGTTTATGCCACAAAAACGGAATTTCAAACAGGTATGAACCGAATTACTAACAGTAGCAAGTGCCGTCTATAATAAAGATGAAATACGGCTAACAGGTCAAAACGAATATAGATGGCCAAAGACATAAGTTGTAACATAATACTTAAGTTTAGGCCCCGTTTGTCCATGTGAATAAAAGGCATGAGCAAATGTGATTGCATTCAAACAAATTTGGAAAAGCCAACTTAAGCACAGATGCGTTCCCGTTTCTCAAATTACAATCGTCAGTGAGTGATACCTCTTGAAAATCAGGTGGAAACCTGCTTAATGTGGAAGAGTAGTAAGGAGAGGACAGCAGCAGAATGCGGGATTGACGTAATGCGTTTCTGTGTAGAAATTGACTAACCAAAAACATGATGTACATGAAATATCCCCGAGCGGCCAAAATGTTTTAATTTTAAATGACACCACGATTAAATTACAACATAACATGAAACTGAAGATTTAAACCCGTTTTGCCCTTTGAATAAAAGCATTAACGATGTGATGTATGAAAGTAAATCTTGTGAAAATAATAATAACATAATCAGAGTGGTTTTCCATCCTCTACACTTATTCTCTTCAATGAGTGAATACCTCTAATATCAAAGTGGAGGAAACTTGTATTGAAGAAGGAAATGGATGAAGTTTCAAACCATTTGTTATGTGAAAACCTTTAGTGAACAATAGCCGAAAATCTTATCACACAAAAGAACTTGAAAATTTCAAACAAACTAAAATTGCAATTAAAAAAAAAAACACAATACAGAAAAAGAAATGTAAGCCGAACGAATGGCCTATGAGGGGATTTGGAATACAGTTTGCAAACTAAAAGAGCTTTAATGTACAGTACCCTGCTAAACGCCTGATTGAATGAAATATGATATTGACCTAGAATGGTAGGCACAGGGTTTTAAAACCCAATGACACTTCGATAGCCTTCACAAAGGTGCTTAATAAACCAAATTATATTCATAAAATATATAAAAAAATAACTGTAAGGACAATAATTGGCGATGACATTTTTGGCTACTATAACGGAGGTCTATATATGAGAAATTACCCAAGGCCCTGAATTACATGAACAGCAAAATTATATTTAATTGTACGTTTTGGAACGAGAAAACTGCTGTTCTGCATTAAGTTGACCCATTTCTACAACGCACCTTGCGTAACAACATAACGAAAGCAGATAATGGAGAGGCCAACCCTTTTGGAAATGCCAATTTAGCCAAAAAATGGAATAAAAACTTATGACCGAAAACAACCGATTATGGTTTAAAAATTGCAATTAAGAACAAAATGCATTAAGTGGGCGGCAACAGCTGCATGCTGCCTGATGAAAACTTGTAATGATTAGATGCCCGATGACACATTTTGCTACTAAATCAAGAGGCTTCTTAACAGAAGAAAAACGTAATATTTGAATTCCTGACACAATGAGCCAAATACCAGCACATATTGTTGAAAACACAAGCTATGCGGGGGTTTGTGATTGACCGACGTTTCCCGGTTCACAAGACTAATTTATTGGGAACATTTGCTGCCTAAAAGTTAAAAATGGCAACGACCTTACCCACTCCACATCAGCAATGCCAATATTTTGAAAAAAAGTTAGAACAGCACCATGACTAAAACCAAGCGAGAAACTGAAAGTTTAGAGCCAAAATCCCACAATAATAGATTCGAAACGGAGAAAAAGGGGCCACGCAGGGCCACAAAAAAACATGGGATGCATTTACACGCGAGAAATTAAAATTAAAAAAGAAAAAAAAGGGGGGAACCTGCGACGTTAAGTTAATTGCAAACGCATCTTTATATGGATTTGCAAAAAGGTGGAGTGTGGCGCAGCCACATCGAGGCGTGTTGGATTTGAACGGAAAATAAAACCATCCTAAATAACAGCCAATAATAATAAAATGAAAATAAAAGGAAACAATAAAACACACAAAATATGGTACACTATATAATTCGAAAAAAAAAAATACAAGGAAGAATGCTATGAAACAACGCGTGAGAATATCACAATAAGACACAATACATTCCCTAATGGGGTTCGTTTGGTCAAGTTATGATAAGTGGTGAAATGGCGTGCATCATTAACTTTCCACTCAAATTGAAATCGATCACGCTTTAATAAGCATACGCGTAATCTTGTCAATAAATGCAATACGCCCAGTAATGACCAGTTTAAAAAATGGAGATTTGGGAATAAAATACCCTAATTAAAATTGAAAGATAATGCCAACAAAGGTGTGCAACTACACATGCAGTTCATATGTCCGTTATTAGATTTTCTGTACTGCCCCTGTCAGGCCAAACATCGCCATGAAGCAATAACTTAGATGATTAATTTACCATAATCAAGACAAAATATGCCAACGCGTTCCTTACATTAGATGGCGACGTGTAAAACATGTATAGCTGCCTAGTGACTTCAAATAGATTCAGCCTATCAAGTTGCTACTGTTGTTTAGGTATAACCAGGTTTATCAGAATCAGCATTGATTAAGAGTACACGATTTGGTCGAAGACAATTCAACTTCAAAAATTTCACAATCGGAGACATAACAATGCAAGCAATCAGTTATTATAGAGTTATAGATTCTATGAGCTGCAATATGCAGTCAAAAAGCCCAGTCCTTCCCCCGTCCCAAGCAACAAGAGTTAGTTACTTTTCGTCACGTATATCTGCCTGGGGATGCTCTCCTTAATTTCAGTTCTTGTTATTATGAGTGTGATGTGAATAATGATTACTATTGCCCTAAAAGTCTGCTACGAGGTCCACCTTGAATGTTCCTGTATGCAGAGTAGTACCACGCCGACGACCGCCGCACGCAATTCAATAGCATAAACAAATATGCAGAAGATAAATTGAACGGTCTAACCCCGAAGGCGAGCAGGCAGCGATCGTGCTGAAAAGATAACCGCAGAAGCCACAGCAAACACAAACGCCACAAAGGGAACGCATTTTCTGCCCTGAACGGAGCAAACTGGTGAGGGCCAAAAGGCATTGAAGAGCACAATGAAACAACGAAGGTTGTGCAACAGGCATGACACGCGGGTGATCCGGAGAGTGAACAGGTACCATAGCAATTAGGGAAGAAAGGACATTTCGTGCGAATTAATCCGTTTTCTTTACATTGTTGCCAGAAACGTTATATTATCACAAATAAGCGGATTTTTGTAATAGAAATTGGGATCCCAGATTGGACTTAACGGCCAGAGATGGAAATGCCTACGTTTATGTCCGTCCATGATGAAAATAGGGCCACCTCGAGAAAAGAATACCTTTGTATAACGTCTGGTGTATTGTGGGTTGTGTGTGGATGAATCTTATTTGTGTTATATTTACCCCAACCAAGGATGAGCGTAAGACACGCATACATGCGACTATTTCCCCGGCCTATTTCACATATTGGGAGGACGTTTTCAGCAGCCGCTGGATTATTATCGGCAGGATCCCCGATAATATTATTATTCTAGTACAAATTCCTTCGTTTGTTACACATTAGGACATTTTCAGCTAACCCATTCACAGGGTATAGTTGTACTAGCCACCGAGGACACCAATGCAATCGTGTTGTAAAAAATCTCCAATTTATGGAAAAATGGGGGCAATCTTAAAAAAATGTGCTAATATTTGCTTTAAATTAAAACTACATAGCATCGTTAATCAATAGCAATTAATATAACCTTTAAGGGGAAAATAAAATCAAAACTTTGCCAAATTAAACCCACCAATCGTAAATGAAATAAGCTCAATTAAATAGCATATAATAACAAATACCTTCAGTATTAAATCCACCATTGAAGTGTGTTTTGTAGCCATAGAAACTTAAATATTAATGTATGAGGAATTTCGCATGAATGGCATAACAACTTCCAAGAAAAAAAACAATATAATGACCAAAGCTGATTTACGTCATGATGCTCATTGTAATTGAATAACTACAACACGAAGTTTTAGCAACAAGGCCTACATAGATTGAAGCTAGCTATTTAAAACTTAAAAAAATATTGGATTTTAATTTCTTTCAAACTTGACAAGATTGATTTATTATACAAATGCTTATTTGTAGTTGAGCTAACGACGCATTTTGAATTTTGAAAGACATTCCTAATTTTTACAAAGACAAAGTCGTTTAGACCACATTTAAATTCACCCCATACTTTGATTTGCAAGAAAAAGGCTTTGCAACTGGATGTATTAAAAAAACGGGAGCCTATATATGAATGAAGCAGACGACGAGTATCTGCCACAATTGTTTAATTCATTCTTTAGACGCACCGCCCAAATTCGCTGAAGTGGTTGCCCCGATCCTAAAGCTATGAGCACAAAATTGATTAGCTGACAACCCCCAAAAGTGAGAAACTTTTTATCAACATGCACACCAAATTGGAAAATTTGACAATGCGCACACCTGAAAAATGAAAAAAAAAAACAGAGGCATAAGTGCGTAGGACTGCTTTTAGGCACATGCCTCTTGGTGTGACGAATAGTGGAACTCGCAGTACAAGAGCTAACGACACATATAGGATGGGAAAACCCACTTGATCATGCAGTATTAGGAATTAACCCTTCTTC